>VXBU01001113.1:151014-161564 GCA_013400315.1 Bombycilla garrulus | reverse complement strand
TTTAATAAAATATCAATTTATACTCTTTTTTTGTCTTTCAGAGGTACATTTTGAGAGCTTCTTTTGTCTCCTCTGCCTCTGTGACTGTCCAGAAAGCATTATTCTATATTCCATTGAGATGAACACATGAAAGTGTAGAAGACCTTAGAAGTGTCATCTCTTGATTTTCTGGCTTTATTGTTAGAAATTTTCAGGTCTTTCATTCTAGAGTACACTTGGACATATGAAGGCCACCACTAGAACCAAACTCTGTCTTTTCCCAAGGACTACATTGTTGGAAATCTTCCACACTAAATTTTTGGGGTGGAAGTTTGCAGAGGTTTATACTTTCTTTCCACATTACTCAGCCCTCAGTATTTACTTTTAATGCAAAGGTTTGCTGTGATTTAGAGGTTCACTGGCTCTCCTCCTATGTGAAAAAGGATGTCTGAGGGAAATTTACTGCAGGAGTTATCAGGACACTGCAATGTCTTGGATTCAGCGATCCCAGAGGTCTTTTCCAACCCAGTGAGCCTATGATTCTATAACTACAGGGGTAGAAAAGTTATTCTCTTTATGGTGGGAGCCGTTAAGAGAATTTGATGAGGAGTTAGGTTCTTTATACTTGTGATCTCTAAGTGTTTGGGGTTTATCATGCCTCTTATACTGAATTTTGAAAATAAATTGTGGTTTTCCTTTTATTTTTAATGGAAGAAGAGATGTGTTAAAATGAAGCATGGGAAGTACACACTCAGTCAAAGATGTTACTAAGGTAAGAGTGGAATTTTGAACAATTCCTCCTTTTTTTTGTCACAGGTTTTAAATTCCTTTTTATAATGTTTTATTTAATAAGATGTTTAATTTCATCTAGGTACAGTTTTTCCTATTTCATTTTCAAACTTTATGGAAATAAATTAAAAATAGAAATGCAATTTCTGAGACAGCATAATTTCAACTGATAATTAGAATATTTCGCTTGAATATGCATGTCAAAGCATAATCAGAATTCTTTTCAAAATAAAATAAAAATAAAAATACTTTTGCCTCAAAGAGTTCAGCAGAACAGATGTTTATTTCCCAAACATTTTCATCAACTGAAATATGCATTTCTATGTTTTTATTTTTTGGTAATAATGTTTTGGACAAAACCAAAAAGTGCCTGCTTTCAGCAATAAAACTTTTTTCTTCCTAATTTGTGGACAGATGGTGCATTTCATGTGTGCTCCATTTTACACTTCTCTTTTAAATGAGTTTGCTTTATTTTTTGTTTTTCCTCTTGCAGAGTTCAATAAGCAGTGATACTCATCTTGGATTTTTCCTCCTGCCCTGATTACGGCAGAGGCCCTTAGAAAAGACTGTGGGTGCCTGAGTTCTGAGGGAAACACCTGCAGGTTTGGATGAGACACGCAGCCACCTGCAGACAGAGCTGACACACACACGGGAGGATTTTTTTTTTCCCCTTCCCTTTTTATTCACAACATCTTTTGCTGCGTCTTTTGCCGCATTGGCTGCTGCTGTCTTTCATCTGCACCTCCCTTTATTTATAAGTTCAGGGATAAAAGCACCTGCCTTGGTGGTGGTCCTCGCTGCCATCCTCGGTGTGAGCGAGGGTAAATCCCTCTCTTTGCACTCGAGCTGCTTGCACAGACCAATCAGATCTTTCATCCCCAAGATGTTAATGGGATCCCACGTAGCTGCACTTTTGTGAAGAGAGGCACTGCAATGCCTCATTACAAAGCACTCAGCACCGGGATGAATAGCAGTCATTCCCACACATGGCATTAATCCACAGAAAACTGTGCACCCTGCCTGGACCAGGCATTCATTCCATCCCACCAACTGCAACTGAGCTTCAAAGGGTACAGCAGGTGTACAGGAATTTATCCTGATGTTCTGGAGCATTCAGCATCCAAACTGCTCAAAGCTATTTTGAAAACTGGACCAAAAAAAAAAAACAAACCCAAAACCTGCTGAAAGCAAGACTCAGCAGAGACTCTTTATAAAATTCAGAATAAAAAAATTAAAAAAAAAGTACCTTATTAAAATAAATTTCTAAAGGTATTTAAGATTGTTGTGGTTTGGTTAGGTTGGTTTTGTTTTTGTTGTTTTTTTTATTTATTGGTTTCGTTTGGTTGTTTGATTATTTTTTTATTTTTGGGTGGTTTTTTGGTTTTTTTTGTGGTTTTTTTGTTTGTTTATGGGTTTGTTTGTTTGTTTGTTGTTTTCTGTGCTTTTTTGGGGCTTTTTTGTGAGGTTTGGGTGGAAGGTTTTTCTTGTGATTTTTTGGGATTTTTTGTGGGTTATTTGGTTGTTTGGGGGTTTGGGTGTTTTTAGTTTGTTTGTTTGTTTGGGGTTTGTTTGTTTGTTTTCTTTTTGGTTTTTTTTTAGTTTTTAAATGACTTTGATTGAACACAAAGAATGAAATATGCACTCAGATAAAGATTTCATTTCTTCGAACTACATCTTACCTGCTGGTGAAGTTCTCCAACATCTTTTTTCCAAGCAGCACAAATATCTTATGGTCAGAGGCTGTGCAAGGGGAAGTGTGACCCAGGATTTCACTGATTTACCTGCAATAGGAGCTACAGAGGTATTAATTCACTTAATAATCAAACTATCCCCAAAGAAAATACATGAAGATGACAAGCAGCAAATCTGGCACACGGATCTCTCTCTTCCTCCCCTGGGGGTCCCTCTGCAATTCTGGAGAAGATTCATGCACTCACTCTTCAATACTCTTGCTAAAATAGACCCAGGCCCCTTAATTACCTCCCTTAACACAGCTGTGAGATGCACAGCAATGGAATTCTCAGGGCACAGGCTGCTGAGCAAAGAGATTGCTGTGTCAGTTATCAGGAACTGTCAGGCAAGGCCCTGTGCCACAGTTTGGGACAGGACACCCATTTTCTGGCATTTCAGCTATTTGACCACAGACAAGTGGAACAATTTCATTTTTTTTTTCTTTAATAAGAGAGATTACTACTTCTAAATATCTTGTTGGACTCTGAGTCCAAACATGGTTCCATTTGCTTTGGCACCCGACTGAATTTCTTTAATTGCCTGTGGCTGAATTCCAGTTCCTCAGCTACACGAGGCTTTTTTTGAAAGCAAGGCTTTCTGAGGAATGAGAATACCCTTTAAATTTTTAGGGTAAAAAAAGACACCTCATGAGTAACTTGCAGATGTTTATCAAGCCTCAGAATTTTTATGAGTCTTAAGTGGTTCACATTTTTTTAAATACTAATGAGAAGAAAAAAACCAAAATAAAAACTAAAATAAAACATCAAAAAACAAAAAACCCATCACATNCCAGGCATTCATTCCATCCCACCAACTGCAACTGAGCTTCAAAGGGTACAGCAGGTGTACAGGAATTTATCCTGATGTTCTGGAGCATTCAGCATCCAAACTGCTCAAAGCTATTTTGAAAACTGGACCAAAAAAAAAAAACAAACCCAAAACCTGCTGAAAGCAAGACTCAGCAGAGACTCTTTATAAAATTCAGAATAAAAAAATTAAAAAAAAAGTACCTTATTAAAATAAATTTCTAAAGGTATTTAAGATTGTTGTGGTTTGGTTAGGTTGGTTTTGTTTTTGTTGTTTTTTTTATTTATTGGTTTCGTTTGGTTGTTTGATTATTTTTTTATTTTTGGGTGGTTTTTTGGTTTTTTTTGTGGTTTTTTTGTTTGTTTATGGGTTTGTTTGTTTGTTTGTTGTTTTCTGTGCTTTTTTGGGGCTTTTTTGTGAGGTTTGGGTGGAAGGTTTTTCTTGTGATTTTTTGGGATTTTTTGTGGGTTATTTGGTTGTTTGGGGGTTTGGGTGTTTTTAGTTTGTTTGTTTGTTTGGGGTTTGTTTGTTTGTTTTCTTTTTGGTTTTTTTTTAGTTTTTAAATGACTTTGATTGAACACAAAGAATGAAATATGCACTCAGATAAAGATTTCATTTCTTCGAACTACATCTTACCTGCTGGTGAAGTTCTCCAACATCTTTTTTCCAAGCAGCACAAATATCTTATGGTCAGAGGCTGTGCAAGGGGAAGTGTGACCCAGGATTTCACTGATTTACCTGCAATAGGAGCTACAGAGGTATTAATTCACTTAATAATCAAACTATCCCCAAAGAAAATACATGAAGATGACAAGCAGCAAATCTGGCACACGGATCTCTCTCTTCCTCCCCTGGGGGTCCCTCTGCAATTCTGGAGAAGATTCATGCACTCACTCTTCAATACTCTTGCTAAAATAGACCCAGGCCCCTTAATTACCTCCCTTAACACAGCTGTGAGATGCACAGCAATGGAATTCTCAGGGCACAGGCTGCTGAGCAAAGAGATTGCTGTGTCAGTTATCAGGAACTGTCAGGCAAGGCCCTGTGCCACAGTTTGGGACAGGACACCCATTTTCTGGCATTTCAGCTATTTGACCACAGACAAGTGGAACAATTTCATTTTTTTTTTCTTTAATAAGAGAGATTACTACTTCTAAATATCTTGTTGGACTCTGAGTCCAAACATGGTTCCATTTGCTTTGGCACCCGACTGAATTTCTTTAATTGCCTGTGGCTGAATTCCAGTTCCTCAGCTACACGAGGCTTTTTTTGAAAGCAAGGCTTTCTGAGGAATGAGAATACCCTTTAAATTTTTAGGGTAAAAAAAGACACCTCATGAGTAACTTGCAGATGTTTATCAAGCCTCAGAATTTTTATGAGTCTTAAGTGGTTCACATTTTTTTAAATACTAATGAGAAGAAAAAAACCAAAATAAAAACTAAAATAAAACATCAAAAAACAAAAAACCCATCACATCTGTGTGGCTTTTTGAGCATCTTGGTCAATCTTACAATCTGACCCTTGTGAGACCTCCTCAAAAATAGCTTTCTGAGAGACTGATCTTAATGGGCTGAGAAATGGGATCCCAACAGAGGCAGGCATGCAGTGAGTAAGAGCTCTGATGGCAGGAAGTAGAATTACTCCTTTTAGGTCAGAAATGTTTCTGGTAACAAGTCAGAGAAACAGAAACTAATTTGGGTTAGGAGTGCAGATAGTCTTTTCTGAAACTCAAAAATTTATAATAATCTCATTATTGATTTAAGAATAAAAAGAAAAATTTGGTGAAGTGAATCTGTTGACATTTTTTTCCTGGATTTGCTTTTATCTTTTAAGGATTTGCAAAGTAAAGTTGTAATCCTGTATCAGCACAACTGATCTTAGTTTGGTGAAAATAAATCATAATAAAAATTACTGGAAAATATCGTAGTGAGCCAGCTGGAAAACTTGACACAAAATTCACAAAATATGTTTCAAGAGTAATATTTTGGAATGTATTCTGCCATATTTTTACCCTCTAGGTAACATTTTTGGGAATGTGACTTATTGTGTTTTTTACAGTGAGGTTGAGATAAACATGGTAAAAAATCCCTTCAGTTTTAGAAAGAAGTTGAGTTAACTCTGCCTCTTTACTTTTGATTAATAGACCTGTGACTCCCTGTAGTAATTTCAGGAACTATTCAGAAAGGGACATACCTGAGTTCACTGTATTTTGTTGGCCAGGATAATATTGACCTTTCCATAGACCTTTAGCAACCATACCAGTTCCTGTTTTCCTCCAGCTTTAATCTCTGATAATTTCAAATGGGACAAAGATTAGAGACTCTGATTCCCTTGTGGTTTTTATACATGGCTACACTGCAGTGCTTCACTAGAGAGAGACTCAGAGCAAGAAGAGGCTTTATTCATTAATTATTAACCAGACACCAAGTAATGCTATGGTCTTCCAGAAATTTCAGGCTATGATTTACAGAATCACAGAATTGTTTGAGTTGGAAGGCACCTAAAGCTCATCTTTTTCCATCTCCCTGGACAGGGACACCTTCCTCTCTCCCAGGTTAATCCAAGCCCCATCCATCCCTGCCTGGCCTGGGATGCTTTCAGGATTGGGGCAGCCACAGCTTCTCTGGGTGACCTGTGCCAGGGACTCCCCACCTTCACAGTACAGAATTTCTTCCTAATATCTAATCTAAACCTCTCTCTGTCAGTTTATAGCCATTTCTCCCTTCACTTACAACTTCAAACCCTCTCAAAAGTCTCTTTCTGACTTTCTTGTAGCCCTTTCAGGTACTGGAAGGCTGCAATTAGGTCACTCTGGAGCCTTCTCTTTCCCCCTCTGAACAATCCGAATTCTCTCATAGCCTTTCCTCACAGCCACACAAATAATTTAATTCTCTTTTATTCTTTCCCTTTTAATCTTAGCTCCCAGGAAGCAAAAAAGGCATAGCAGGTAGAAATCCTTGCTGCTCACTACTGCAGAACGCTATAGTTTAGAGCTGGAGCTGCAAGATAAGAGAAGGTGGATGCTCTCTGTGAGGAAACCAGCTCTGCCACGGCACTAAACTTTGCTGTGCTGACACGCGTGTTATGAGTATGTATTTATGCATCCAGGAGCATGGCTTTCTGCCCCGCAGAGAAATATAAATTGTCGTGAGCGAAGGTCCATGAAATAACCTGCGAGATTAGGCACTGTTTTTGTCAAGCCTTCCCGGTGTTCCCTGTGCTTCATCCCACTAGATGGCACTGAGCATCTGATGCATCCTCCGTGCCGAGCCCCACTCTCTGCACTGGCTTGCCCTCCTTCCCCGTGGGGCTGTGCATAAACACAGAAACACTTTTGCACTCAGAAATAAGCCTCACAAACCCACCATTGCCAGGGAACGCCAAACCAGCCCTCTTCCTTTCCCCCATGTAGCTAAAGGGTTCAGGAGCGGTGGGCAGGGGATGCTGACAGCACCCTCCAGGCTTGTTGTCACCCCTGGATCTGATCTGCAGAGATCAGTATTTCCCCTGGCTGAGCAGGCCCAGAAACAGCACAGATGCGCTATCAGACTGCTTGGAAGAACGTTATATACAGAGATATGAAATAATATATAAGTTATATACTTAAGTATAAAGAACCCCAACCAGCAGGTCAAGGGAAGTGATTCCCCCCACCTCCATTCTATAAGACCCCATCTGGACAACAGCCTCAAGCTCTGAGGTTCCCACCACAGGAGGGACATTGACCTGTTGGAGTGAGTCCAGAGGAGCTCACAAAGATGCCCAGAGGGCTGGAGACAGGCTGAGGGACTGGTAGCTGTTCAGCCTGGGGAAGAGAAGGATGCACAGAGAGCTTAGAGACCTTTCCAGTAGCTAAAGGGCCTACAAAAGGCACTTTTGATGAGAACATGGAGTGATACAATAAGGGAGAATGTCTTCAGACTGTAAAAGGGTAGTATTAGGTTGGGTATTTGGAAGAAATTCTTCACTCCATGAATGGCAAGCTATTAAGACTCTTGCCTGGAGAAACTGTAGATGTCCCACTCCTGGAGGCTGGATAGGCTTTGGAGCAATACGGTCTAGTGGAAAGTGTCTCTGTGCATCGCATGGGGTTGAAATAACATGATTTTTGAGGTCCATTTGGACCCAAAAAATTTTGTGAGCCCAGATTTCCAATTACACTTTCTTTCACCTTCCCAGAAATGTCTTCTGCTCTTTTCATAGAATCATAAAATGGCTCTTTTTGTCAGTGTCAGTCACTGAGATCCAGTGACTTTTCAGTGGTGATTTGGGAATATCTCAGCTTTGAAGCTGCTCCCTGGTAAGGGGGCACCTGTTTTGCAGAGACCTTGTAAGATCAGTCCAATAAGACATGGTTGGGAGTAGTAGAGTAGGAGCCCTTGGGGATTAGAGGAATTCTACTGATACCACCGAGTAAAGGGAATGGGAGTTTTGCCATGGAACAGTGACAAATGTAATCATTGTTAGGAATGCAAAAATTGAAAATGGTTTGCATCAAGGTCCAGACGCTTTCACCTCCTGATCAGCAAATCTGGCACTTGAAAACACATGGTATATTTACTTTGTATAAGAGGCATAGAATCATTCTGTCATAGAATCCTTTAGGTAGGAAAAGCCCTTTAACATGATTGAGTCGAGCCATTAACCTAAAAATGTTAAGTCCACCATTAAACCACGTCAGTGCAAGAGGAATCCTATGATTCAAAGCAGACGTAAATTATAGCAGATGGAAAATACCATAAAGATAAGGTAAAAATATTCCCCAGCTCAAATTTTAGTACTATGTGGTCACAGATAACATACAGTAAAAACAGTCTTCTAGTACTACACGAGTAAAACAGGATGAAAACTGTTTAAAAGTGGGAGTGGTCCACGTTAAAGAGAGGTGCCATGTGAGGATCAGTGAATAAAATTAATGATTAACACAACTTTTTCTAATACAGAATAATCATAAAACCATAGAATCATAGAATCACAGAATGGTTTGGATAGAAAGAGATCCTAAACACCATCTCATTCCAATCCCCCCTGCCATGGACAGGGATGCCTTCCACCATCCCATGTTGCTCTAAGCCCTGTGCAACCTGGCCTTGGACACTTCTAGGGATGGAACACTTTCAGAGGAAGGTAAGTTCCATTTTGGAGATTTAGCTTATGACACTCCATTTTATTGCTTAGAATCTTTTTTGCTTCCCTCACAACGCTGCAGCTACAACCACTGCAGACTGCTAATTATCACAGAAAAGCCTAATTGCATCCAACTTCTGTCAAGAAAGAAAACTGGTGCTAATTTTGTACTGGATGAGACCATTTAATCCACATACAGAAAAAAAAAAGGTACTCATTATATCTGCTTGTTCATGTGAATCAGTGTTTAGGAATTTCCTTCATGCAAAGTATTTAATGAAATTATTCTGATTTCACACCAAAAAAATACACACAACAAATCCGACACCCACCACCAAACAAGAACAACAAAAATGAAAACCAAACAGAAAACCTGATTTCATGCATCCTTTTCTCTCTTTTTATTTGGAGTGAAACACCCAAATCTGTTCCTCAGAGGCTTTAAACAAGCCTGTTCACAACAGTAGCTGGGTTTCTTCCAGGAGTGCATTAAGCAACATGACTGTACTGTCACATAATGTTTCTCTTTCATTCTCTTCCCTGAGGGAAAAGCATCATATGCAATGGAGAGACTCATTTTGCTGCAGTGTTCAGTACTAATTGGCTTTTCCTAAATAGTGAAGGCATCATGCCCAGGAATATCATGTTCCTGTAGAACAGCTGAGAAATGACGGGGACTACCTGAGGCCAGATCAATTTTTATCAGGAGGGGACAGAGTCTCCAGGCATTTTCAGTTTTTCACCTTAATCTCATGATGAAAATTTACATTATTGTAGTCAAAACCAAGCACAATATTTTGATTACTTTTAAATTGTTCTTTTCCTTTGTGGAATTACTCTGTGTACTCAAAGCCAGATCAGAAGTCCTTTCTGAAATGCAATTGTCATGCAAGTGAATTTGTTACACATCGCTTCAGTTCTATTATATTTGGCAGATGATCTTTTGCTCACTTTTAGCTGTAAATTCCTCAGGAGTTTTATAGAGAGTACTTGAAATGGTAATTCAGGCACTCTGAAATGAAGCTGGTAGGCAAATGCAAAGAGCTGGAATGATGTATCATTATAAACAGACCATTTCAGCAACAATTTGTAAGAATAAAAGCCCAAAACTGGGGTGTCAACACAGTGCTTCTTTTGAAAAACAGGCAGTATCTTCCAGAAAAACACAAAAATCCAACACTGTACTCTGTTGTACTTTTTATGCAATCTGCTTTTTTAAACATCTCTGAGTTGGTTCCAGTGATATTGTGCCCAGATGTCTTGGTGGTATTTCACCTGTTAAATTCATGACTTATTTGATTGTCTTATTCTTTCTGCCATCCCTTTGACTTTCCTATCATCTCATGATAAAATTTCTGGATTATTTGACTCTGATCTTGATTTGAACAAAGATGGCCATTATGTTTTACCTCCTATTCTGATCTAAAACTAACCCTGTTTATCAATCTCTTCTTTCCAGCCAGGAATGGATTAATGTTTCATCTCTGTGAATTGGCAGACCTTTCACCCTCAATAGCTTGAAATGGCAGCATGAGAATTAAGTATCCAATGTCAACAAAATGGGCTCAAGGTCTCTTAGAAATGTAAGTAAATATAATTTTGTGTCTAGCCTGAAGATCTAGAACAGACTCTGTGCTGAAGGAAAAGAGGCAAAAAAAGTGCAGAGGAACTGGATACAAAGCCAGAAAAACAAACAAACAAACAAAACAAAACAGAAACTTGCAGTATCTTCAGCAGTAATTCTGATTTTCCACAGCTCCTTTATATACAAAACAGAAAATTACTTGGTGGTCTATTTGCTGCCCTGTGGTCTGTTCCCCTGGGATCTGAGCTAAAGCAGGGGTGCCAGAAGTATTGAAGGACCACTTAGCACAGCAAGAACATATCTATCTAAAGTGATAAGAATCACTGCTGGGCTTTGTCGTAAAAAGAGACATCCTTCAGCTGTGTGACAAGAAAAGTTGGTAAGAGAAAAAAACAATTTCAATATCAATCTCCAGAGTTAAAAATGCAAAATAACTTGCTCTTTTTTGTCACGTTAAGCATGTTTTTTCCTATTCTGTAAATTTTTCATTACATTGATTTACTTTTTTAATTAACAAAAAAAAAAAAAAAAA
>VXBU01001113.1:136382-150996 GCA_013400315.1 Bombycilla garrulus | reverse complement strand
AAAAACAAAAGAAAAACTTCCTGAATTACATATTTTTAGAATGTTGAAAGAAACATGCAGAATTTATAATTCAGGAAGTCTGCAAGCTCATACCCTTAAATCTTCAATTGAAAAAGTCTTTAGCATATACTAATTAGTACATGCTGACCAAAACAGGCAGGCAAAAGGTGTTATAGAGCACCTGTGTGACAGGAGTGGCCTTTTCCCTCTTACCAGCTTTTCAAATTATTTCCCCTCCTTCACAAGATGTGAACATCTTGTGCTCAAAGGAGCCTTGGGAAATGTGCCCAGGAGCAAAATGTGTCCAGAAGCAAACAGGCTATCAGACATGGTGCTAACTCATCTGGAAGAGGAGCTGAGGACTCACTGCACGTCTCTTTCTGTCTGCCTATATTGCAATCTAACTTCTTGTGCTTGAATACCATGCAAAAGCATAATTCATACCTTTCTAGTTAGTCACCAGAATAAACAGAGAGATCCACGTCTGACTTACTCACTCCATACTCCTAGCTCTGGTAAATGGACCCTTTCTCAGTGTGGCCAGTAGTGACAAGATGTGATTCATTCCATTCTAAAGTAAAAGATAAAAATAGGCTGAATGAGTCACTCACAGAATTTCCTATTTGTCTACATAGACTAAAAATAGGAGACTGACTCTGATTGAGACAACTTCTCTGTAGATTCTTAATAATGGATGAGATTGGTGTTGTTGAATGTCTGTCATTACATTCAAGGCAGATTCATATTAAATCATCTTATTGTCCACTTAGCCAAAACCGGTATGTTCCACGCCAGCATTCCTGTAGTCTGCACAGAGACACCTGAAATGCTGGCTCAAGGGAAGAAGGAAGTAAAACAGGGATTTCTGGTTTTGCCTCCAGAAACTGTGATGCCCTGCCTTTGTGCAGGCTTATGGCAGCACCTACAAGCCCGAGTCAAGGACAGGGATTTGGTCCTACTGCATTGTGCACAGAAAAAAAAGAAATCACAGTACCTCAGAATGGTTTGGGTTGGAAGAGGTCCTACAGATCATCCAGACCAGCTCCAACTGGCATAGGCAGGGACACCTTCCACTATCCCAGGTTGCTCCAAGCCCTGTCCAACCTGGCCTTGGACATTTTCAGGGGTGAGGCAGCCACAGCTTCTCTGGGCACGCTGTGCCAGGGCCTCAGCCAAGACCTCAGGCCTCTTCCTAACATCTGATCTAGCCCTGCCTTCTAGCAGCGGGAAGCCATTCTCCATCGTCCTGTCACTACAGGCCCTCTCTATCACTCTTGGAGCCTTTTTAGGCCCCAGAGCCTTCTTTTCTCCAGGCTGAACACCCCCAGCTTTCTCAACCAATCTCCAGAGCAGAGTTGCTACAGCCCCCTTGATCTGCTCTCCAAAGAAATAAGCATGAAATTCCAGAAAAGTTCTAGAGAGCCTGCAAGTCGAGCAGCTGCAGAGTAGAAGTTATACTAGGTTTCTTTCTCAATTTCCACAACAACTGATGATTACAGATCAAAACAAAGTGGCTTAGATTCAGGACATGTAAATCAGCAAAGATAGAAAATTAAATATTTTCACATGACGCCTTATTTATTTAGCAGAGTTATTTTAGTGATCAGATGATAGAAAGTCTTTGCCTTGAAGGAGTGTTCCTTTGCCATTTTATTCACATCCCTTCAATGTTCTCCCTTCGTAGCACATTTAATTCCTCACATTTCACATCAAATAAAAAAAAATGGGGCAAAAATTTTCCTGGGATAAAACATGGTTACATTCTACTAGATTTTTGTTTAACTTCTTTAAACCTCAGTTTCAGTATTGGTTTTTTTTGTTAAATTTATAAAATTGTACTCTTTACATATTTCATGAAATATTCAAATTGTTATTAAAAAAAAAATCACCAGATTGTAAGTTTTATAAATCTTGTTCTAAGTTATCAGTTTATTAAAGTACTTTGTTTCTTCTGTAACTGCTTCCCTGAAGTCTCTCATCTTTTATTTGAGTATCAGCAAGTTTTGCTCATCCCAGAGAGATAAAAAACAGATGCCCAAAAATTTTCAAAGGAAACACTTAAATAGTGCAAGGGTTGCAAATATGATGAAATATTTAGTTATTTTTATGGCTCTGTTTGAAAAGTAGCTTTTGCTGAGCATCCTACCTCATGAAACAATAATTTAATACCTCACAGAGAAGGGGAATTGGGCCGGTTAAGAGACCCCAGTTGGCTTTCCAATAAATTTCTGTCAAAACTCCTTACAATGAAAGTATTAAGGGAAATCTGGTTAGTCAATTAGTTGGTAGAGTCATAACACTAATTGAAAGAGAGTTGAAAGAGCAGAAGATCACATTTTGGTAATGGTACTATAGTGTTTACCTGTAGGAAAGATGAAGGCTGCCTGAGGAATTACAGGAGGTGATAAGAATCAGTGGTGGAATAGGAGAAGAAAATGTTTGTTTCAAACAAACACAAAGTGATTCACATGGGGAAACTAAACTCCAATAGCCTAATCTTCATGTTAGAAGAAATGTACTCTGTGCTAATTGTTACAGCTCAGAGATGAAATTGGAATTTATAATAGACAGTCCATGAAACTACCACTGTAATATTCAGCAGCATCCAAAAAGAATGTTACGAAGGAAAAGAAAGAGAAAAAAGAGCAAAAAACACTATTTGGAAAATCATTAAGTATATCATAGTGTATGCTGCATTCTGAGCAGGTGGGATTCTCAGTAGACAGGTAGCTGAAATAATCCAGGTCACAAACTAGTAGGAACAAGACATGCAAGAGGGAAAAAAATGAGTGGCCTGTGGAAGGACATTAAGATTCACTTTGGATTGCTTTTCCATTTAAATCACTGAAAGCATCAGATGAACTTCATAGTCAGGCAGACCAAGATGAATAAAAAAGATGTGGTTATTCAAAAAATCCATGCTGAGGTGGGCTGAACAGTCCTGAGAGGTGCCCCAGGTGCTGAAGTCTGCCTTGGCTCAAGGGTAGGATGGATGAGACAATCCATGTAGGCTGCTAACTCCACCCATGACACTCTGAACATCTCTGGAAGTTCCCAAGCGACACGTGGAAGAGTATTCAGCAAAATTATCACTTTCTATTTTTACTGGGCACAATTTTCCCGTCATTCATTGCTTTTGACCTCCTCCAGAAAGCAGAGGTGGAAGCTCAACAGAACAAGAGGATGTGGTCCCAAGTTGTGCCAGGGGCGGTTTATGTCTAATATACAGCAAACATTTCTTCACTGAAAAGGCTGTCAAGAATTGGAAGATGTTGCCCAGGGCAGTGATGGAATCAATGTCTCTCAAAGTTTTCAAAAATGGGTAGATATGGTGCTCAGGGCCATGGTTTAATGGTGAACCTGACAGTGCTGGTTAATGGTTGGATTCAATGACGTTACAGGACTTTTCCAAACTTAATGATTCTGCAGTTATATGAATATATGGATCTTTGGCCAAAATCAGTAAGGTCATTTCATGTTCTCTCTCTAAGCCCTCACCATCTGCTCCTGTACCTCTCAAATGTTAAAAAGTGGAAATGGGTCTTGCAGATGACACTGTGGCAGCCCAGGATGTAATTAGTGAAAAATTTTCTTTAGCAACAAATCCAGATGGCACTGACACAAATGAGAGGGAAGCAATCTGCGTCATGGGGAATAGAACCATCACCTGGGGTCAAAGGAAACGAATTTCTTAAATGACCAAAAAAAATATTTGTACAACCCACATCTTCAGCAGCACAGTCTAAACTGACATGCTACTTTATTCTTATTACTGCGAATCAGAGCATTTCAACAAAAAATTACATTCATTTAGGGGAAAAAAATACAGTGTTTGTAGAAATTTAAATTCAGTTAAAAGTATCTCCTTGCCCCTCTCTCCTTCAAAATAAACTAAACTTTTCAGATGGACGTTCCCAATAAGTATTCACCTACAAGTGTGAGGGAATTTAAGTTAATACAGAGAACAAATCTCTGATTTGGGTTCCTTATGGCACCCCCAGGTCTGAGAACAAGGCTGGCAGTTCTAGTGATGGATGCTTGGTTGTAAAATTTCACAAGGAATGTTGAAGGTGCGAGAATCACCAAATCATTTAGGTTAGAAAAGATCTCTAAGATCATTGAATCCAGCAGTCACCAGACTGCAGTGAGTGCCAGTTCAAGTCATGTGTTGAGTATGTCCAGGGATAGTGACTCCACCACCTCCCAGGGCAGCCCCTTCCAATAATTGTCAACAGCTTCAGCAAAGAAAGTCATTGTGATGTTCGACCTGAATCTCCCCTGGCACGGCTTCAGACTGTTCCCTCTTCTCCTGTCCCTGTTCCCAACCCCCCGGCTGTCCCCTCCTGGCAGGAGTTGTGCAGAGCCACAAGGTCCCCCCTGAGCCTCCTCTTCTCCAGCCTGAGCCCCTTCCCAGCTCCCTCAGCCTCTCCTGGGGCTCCAGCCCCTTCCCAGCTCCGTTCCCTGCCCTGGACACGCTCCAGCCCCTCAGGGTCTCTCCTGTCCTGAGGGGCCCAGAGCTGTCCCCAGCACTGGAGGTGCCTCAGCAGGGCCAGCGCAGGGGACGGGCACTGCCCTGGGGCTGTGTCACACCCTGGGGCTGTGTCACACCCTGTCTGGGACAGCCCAGGGGCCATCGGCCTCTTGCCCACCTGGGCACCCTGGGCTCATGTCCAGCCGCTGGCACAGCACCCCCAGGACCTTTCCCAAAGGCCCTTTCCAGCCCCTCTGCCCCAGCCTGGAGCTGCAGGGCTCGGGTGACCCAAGGGCAGGAGCTGGCACTTCTCCTTGCTGCCCCTCACAGCGCTGGCCTCAGCCCATGGATCCAGCCTGAACAGATCCCTCTGCAGAGCCCTGCTGTCCTTCAACAGATCCACACTCCCCACAGCTTTGCATCACCTGAGAACTTCCTGATTGTGCACTTGATCTCCTCATCCAGATCACCAACAAAGATTTGGAACAGGACTGGCCCCATCCCTGATCCCTGGGGACACCACAGGGCCCAGCTCCCAGCTGGATGTGGCTCCATCCCCACCCCTCTCTGGGCTGGGCCCTCAGCCAGTTCCTAAGGCAGCGAGGAGGGAACCTGTGCAGGCCTGGGCTGCAGCTTTCCCAGGAGATGCTGTGGAAGACGCTGCCAAAGGCTTTGCTGGAGTGCAGGTAGACACATCCATGTGTCCTTCATCCAGTAGGCAGGCCACCTGCTCACTGGAGACCTGTCTGGTCAGGGAGGTTCTGCCCATCCGAAATCCATGCTGGTTTTCTCATCCTTTGTTTCTCTTCTGCATGTTGTGGGATCACACTCAAGATGTTCCACAGAAGATTTTTTTTCTCAAGGAGCAATAGGCTGTTATAGATGCTCAAATGAAAGGGACCCAAGGATCACACCCAGTCCTTTTGCCAGCAATTGAACTATGCTGGTTTAACTCGTCTACAGAAATAAAAGCATCTTTCTTACTAGTGCAAACTTTGCAAGACTTAGCCATGTAATCTGTATTAAAATTCCCAAATTCCAGTTAATTTTCAGACACAATGAATGCCTTTGCATGACAAATTATTCCTCAGAAAACCAGCTAGAAAATAGATGAAGCCCTTCAAACACTGATATGCAAATAAATGGCAACTAATGTCAAGTAAGCTGCTCTGAGAACATTCCATCAAGCTACCTAGTTTTTTCTATCTTAAATTTGGATAAAACTTAATAATAATTAATTCCAGAGCATTTCAGGAGGATTTACATTTAGAACAAACTTAGTGTGCAAAAGGGTTTAGACAAGATCTGCAGCTAATAAAACCTAATATAAATGTAATGAAAAATCCTGAAGATCTGCAGCTAATGAAATGTGATATCAATGTAATAAAGCAAAGTAATCAAGAGAGCTTCTAGATGCTCCTTAGCCCTTCAAAGTCACCCATCTGGAATCATGAAAATTTCAGCATGAAAGAAAAAATCCAATGTGAACCTACCCAAAAAGAAGGCAGAAAAATTTAGGCTTTTTAAGTGGATGAGAAATTAAAACCCACTTGCTACCGTCTGGGTCTACTGAGGCCAAGCTCATGAAATATTATTCCAGTACAGACCTCTAAATAGAAGAGGTATTTAGTGTGAGAATGATGCCAAAAAAAAAAAAAAAAGAGCGCATAAGGATCATTCCTAAGACCTGAGTTCTGGAATGTTGCACAATGAGGACACATATCCCCAAAGCAGTATTCTGGCGCTGTTTGTAGTTGAAGTGTTGTTTCGGAAGACATTTTCTTCTCCACCAACAGATCTAGACACAAAGAGGGAACTTTAAGTACCATTTTGCAATTTTTATGTGCTGTATAGCTGTGGCTTTAGGGAGGGTTGATGCTCACTAACAGATGGAAGGTCCATGCAGCAGCACCAGCAAGCAGAGAGGCAGACAAAAGTACGGAGTCCAGGTGACTGGTGGAATCAGAGGCAGTATAGAAAAAGCTTTGTCTCTAAATGAAGAATGTTTATCATTTTTAGAAATGCAAAAGTTGGTTTTCATTGCTGATTTTAAATCAAACACAGAAAACGTTGTCTGTCGCTGTTTTAAATTGTTTTGAATAGTAAAGTACCCTGGGACCTTTGCTGCATGAAAGATAGTACCTCGAAGTGCTTTATTGTTGTAATTTCCATGGAAATTAACATTTACTTGCATGGTTATCACACTTTCTGTGTAATGCAGGGTATAACCATCTAAATCCCTTTGAAATACAGTTGCTGAGGTAGCATCAATCTGACTGAAGATTTGTTCTACTTTTCTGCTTGAGTTTGCTGAATACTTTTGCTTTTCCTCCTTGTGTTGAGCTATGCAAGTTAATGCTGAAATGAACTTTAAAATTCAGCAGCCATTTGCTTCTGTTTGGTTTTATTTCCCCATCTTTTCTATTCACTTTCTTGCCTATCCCTCCTTTTGTGTCAATTGCAGGCAGTTAATAACTATATGCTGTTTACAGCATCAGTGGAAAGCCACCAAATGTATCCTCAGGGAATTTCACCTATGCTCCACAACCAGGCTGGCATTCATCTCAGCTTAGAATTGGTATTAGAGGGGAAAAAACCTGGAACAGGTTTCCCAGGGAAGTTGCACAGTCATCACCCCTAGAGGGATTTAAAATATGTGTAGTTGTAGCAGTCAGGGACATGGTTTAGTGGTGGGGTTGGGCCGTGCTCTGTTAATGGTAGAACTCAATCATCTTAGAGGTTTTTTCCAGCCTAAATGATGTTATGATTTTATGATCCAAGTTCAAGAGTGAGCACATTTATCACCTAATCTTCAGACGAGGAGACTCCCACTAAATTTCTTCAGTCTTTCCTTCCGTGCAGCACACCCAGTGTGGACCTATACAAACACTAACTGATAAAATTGTAATAAAACTCCTATGTAAAATTCTGTTTCAGACTAGATAATTTTTACAAAGGTCACAAGACATTAGCTGATGAAGATGCAGGAACTGGGAAAAGAAGGCAGATATTGGGTGTGCAACTCAACGGACATTTTGCAAGTGAGTGCGAGGAACTGAAGCTCTCAAAGTGCACATTAATTTCTGCTCAAGTATCTCTTCAGTGGGGAGAAAGTGGGAGATATTTCCAGAGGCAAAGAGGAAGGCAAGGAAAAAAGCTGTTAAATGTGTCTCTCTCTCTCCTTGAACAGCAAACTGATGGTATAAGTTAGCTCAGTCACTAATACATACATGGAACCAGAGTCACTGCTGATAAATCTGATTTCCATAAATATGTATCACTGCTTGATGGAAGTGAATTTCTTTCTTTACCTTGCAGTAACAAGATCAACCTCCAGTTCCAGTTGCTCTCTATGCCTAGGATTAGAGACCGAATGACCTAGTCTTTACAGAAGTCATGACAGCTCAGGAGACTGATGATATATGAGGAACACAAAATACAGCTGGAAATTTCAAGGAATTCATACAGCTGAGTGCCTGGTTATTAACTTTCTTCTGTTTATACTCTTTTCATCTAGAGCTTTCCTTCTAAAATGCACAATTTTAAGAACATCCACACATATTTTATCTTCCCTCTAAAAAGTAAGCACTAACCATGATCCTTGTGGAATGGCATATTGTTTCAAAGTACTGCTTTAATTACTTCTATAACACACCAATAATCAACTTCACCAAGGAGTAGAATTATTTTTTCAGTTAATTCAATTTACTATTACTTAGCTGTCAGTGAAGGTGCTATACCTGCTTTTAAGAGACATTATTTTGATGCAAATATTTTGACAATAAAGAAGTCATGGAATAATAGGATGATATCCACATTGGGCAAAATAACATTAAACAACATTAGCAGCAGCCTTGCAGATAGACGAGAGCTAGGACTTAGCAGCTCTAAAGTTTTTACATGGTCAATGATATGTGAGACATTGGACAATTCATGCCACCCTGGTGTACTTCAGTTTTCTTGCCTGCTTACTGGGTGCTAATAATAAAAAACATAACAAGACGATGAGTTGTAATATGCTGGAGAGCAGATAGATGTCCTCATTAGTGCCACAGAGAAATAAATTGACAAGTATCCTGTCTCTTAATGGCTGTTATTCTACACAGTGAAATCCAAAATTTCCTGACAGGAGATGTTATAAGTGGCCTTACCTAAGGCTGCTAATTCAGCTATCAAAGCATCAAAGGAAGTAGAGAAAATGGTATTAAAATTTCTGCTTATTTTCTCTGGTGTTCTACTCCGAGTCAGTGCTAATGTCAATTAGGTATATTCATCAGCTTTGACATTTTGTACTTGACAAATTGATGAAGGTTTAGTAATGCAGTACAGTTTTCCTTATCAACTTTTTTTTAAAAGACTTTTAATTACTATGCATCTTAATCAATATGGGTTTTACTTCTGATTAAAGTAGCCATTGAAATTTTGACAATGCTTGATACACTTCATCTGAATTAATTAACTTTTTCCTTCCTTTTTTATTAGCTCCTGTGGAGAGAAAGAGGATGGAGAAGCAAGAAAATTCAGCTTTATACAGAGTAACAGATGCACTTGGTAGCCTAACAAAGTTCTGAGTTTATTAATTTAATGAGAATACCCAAATTAATCAGTACGTAGTATTGAAGTAGTATTGAAGTCAGTATTTCTTCTGGAGTTGGTGAAAAAAGTCATGAATCAAAGAATCTTTGAATCATAACAAGGTTTTGGTTTGGAGGGACTTTAGAAATCATCAAATTCTGACCCTCTCCCACAGGCAGGACACCTTCCACTATCTCAGGTTACTCCAAGCCCCATCCAGCCTGGCCTTGGACACCTCCATGGATGGCGCAGCCATAGCTGCTCTGGACACCCTGTGCCAGGGCCTCCCTGCCCTCACAGCCAGGAATTCCTTCCCAATGCCCCATCTATCCCTGCCCTCTGGCACTGGGAAGCCATTCCCCGTGTCCTGTCACTCCAGGCCCTTCTCAAAGTCCCTTTCCAGCTCTCCTGGAGCCTCTTTAGGTACTAGAAGGGACTTAAAGGCTCCCCTGAAGACTTCTCAACAATCTTATCTTCTGAAACAATCTCAGTTCTCTCTCAGTTTAATGATTATGGATATGGCAAGATAAAATAATTGTGAAGCACAAATTATTTGGTTTATGTTGTGTATTTGTAAATGGTGAATTGTTTTTTCAATAACGATGACATTTCAGAGAATAAAAGGGATCTGTCCCATATGAAATAAGAGCAATCAGAGAAATACTGAATAAAGCATATAACAATTCCTTAACAAATTCTTCACCATACCCGCTTAACTTTTGGCTAAAAATAGGAGTTGTCAGAGAAAATGTGGGTTTCATTATGAAGAACTAGAAAATTTCTAATCTTTATTAATGTTTGTGTGTAGGATTTTAGAACCTTGACAAATACTTGGTTGTGTAGTATGACAGCTCTGCAGGGTTTCTTTATACAAAGTGATCATCAGAGAGAGATCTACCCTAGAATAAATTTCAATCATCTCTTTTGCCCCATTTGCTCACTAAATCAGACATTATAGAAAGGAATTTTGCTTCAAATTTTGAGAAAGAGTCATAAACAGAAGTAGAACACATCTTACTGCTTCTAGCTGCCCATTTTTTTCAGGCTAATATAATAGAATTATTCATGTTTGAACCTTAGCAGGCTTCTATTCCAGCCTTATGCTTGAAGGAGGATTGACCTGATTTCAGAAAAAGTTCCTGTCAGCTTTTGCCAGTTCAGAGTCTTCCTGGGTGAAAGATTTCACTGCTTTCTTAGGCAAGCTGTTCTAATGCCTGACCACTCTTGCCTTGAGAAATAATTTTTTTATGTCAAATTGGAACCATCCTCATTCTAATTTACAACCATTTTCTTTTCTGCTCCTGCCACCAACCTCATTAAACACTCTCCACATGCTCAGAAACTCCTTGCAGGTACGGAAAGGATGCTGTCAGGTTCCCTCTAAGCCATTTCTGCTCGGTTCTCTCAAATTCTCAAAGGGAAAATGCTCTGGACCCAAATATTTTGTTGGCTCTTTTCGGACTCACTGCAGTTTATCAATATGTTTCTTATATCAAAGTGCTCAAAACTGGCTCATCACACACACACACACACACACACAAAAGAGTATCTTTATCTCTTTATATGGTAATTTAAACCAATCTTGGCTACCTTCCTATAACCCTGCACTTTGCAGACGTTCAGCAATATGTGATGAAGGAAACTATTTCTAACTTGAATTAACTTAATTTTGGTGTAACTGTTGTTCTCTGGTTAAACACAACACAACAAGTGTCATATTACACAGGAATTAAGTCTAACTCAATTAAAATCTATATCAAACTCACAATATATCAACTTTAACAACAAAAGCCCACTAAGGTATCTCTGGAGATATTAGCAAAGCCTCAGCATATGTTATATGATTACTTATTTTTATAAAATACATGAAAACAATTGCTTGTTAAGTCTTGCCTACATATGAAAGGTAAAACCTTGCTTCCTATCAACATCCGTGGGAGATTTTCCATGGACTTCATCAGGAGTCATAACTCCTCCAGAATGTACAAACAGTGCTTCTGTCTGAATATGAATTCAAGCATTAAGCTATAAATAATAAATGTAGAATTTGAATTGAAAAATTGGCAAATGTTTTACAAAATGTGATGCCTGAATCCCTTCTTAGACACTTTATGAGACACACTGCCCAGGGTGACTTCAACAGCCTTGAGCTACTTCAGGATCTTAATTTCTGCAGGAAATGCTGTCAGTCAGCCCTGAATCCAGCCATCCCATCATTATTCTTGTCCTTCACTTTTTTTAACATCAATAGTAACACTTCTCCTGCAGTAAGGAATCAGGATGTATATGATTAACACTTCTGATAGCTGCTTCTGATTTACATTTTTATTTAACTTCCTAATTTCTGAGAACTGTTAAAAATGCTGAGAGCAAAGGCATGGGATTAAACATATATAAATGGAATTTAGACAGAAAACTTTATAGGGACCTGGAAATTTTGCATAAGCAAATTAAAGTGAAACAAGGCTGCTAAAACAGTGAATAGATAGAAACAAAAAGCTGGTTTTACTGGAAGAAACAAACTCAGTTGTTCCCAATTCTCACATCCCTTGAGCTATGGGTTCATCAGGAGATGTGAAGGCTTTCATTTTACACTGTTCTGTTGAATTTTCAATAATCAACTATCATTAATAATAGTAATAGTAATAATAATAATAGTACTAGTACTACTACTACTACTAATAATAATAATAGTAACAACAACAACAACAGCATTAGAAGTACCAGTACTGATTCCTGGAAAACATAGCAGAAAACTGATTTTCTCTGTTAATTCACTGCTGTTTGGACAGGACTCGCCCAGCTTTGTATCCAAGGCTCTGTTTTGTCCTGTTCATGTCTCTGCACTGAATTTTGGATCCCTGCATCTCAGGCAGGTGCCTATTTATTTGATTTCATTCTTGCTCTTTCCTCTTTCTTGCCTTCTTTCTGGACCTTTCCTCAAGGCATCAAGCCATAGATGTTCACCCATGAGCAGACCTTGACTGTTCTTGAAATCTGTATATCTGGTTGAAAAAAAAACACATTCTCAGTGCAGTGTGGTCAGCAGAAGGCCAGCGCACAAAAATGTGAATTCTTTCTTGAAGCAATTCAGTAAGAAGAAAGCGCAATATAAGCTTTTTGACTAATTTAAGACTTCCTAAGGGGATCAGTGTGAGAAACTCTCAGCTCAGTTCCTAAAACACAAGAGACCGTGGAGCTGCTGAATTGTCTCTGCCATGGAGACCATGACAAAGCCCTTGGCTCTGCAAGCTCCCTGGTGCTGTAAGAATCCCCCTATCTCTCCGGGCAGAGAATTTCTCATCATCACATGTCATTGCTGGACTACAGTTCAAAGGTAAAACTCAGCCTCGAGCTTACACAGAGCCACATTCCCAAATCCACTGTACTTTCTCCTGTAACCAAAAGAAGTGTCTCTCGCTAGCCAGACACACCTTTAACAGCAGCTGAACAGCAAAAGAAGGAAGATGCATCTTATTTGACAGCCTAGTTCATGCATCCCAGTTGTTCCTGGCTGCCTCCCAGAGGCACCATAAAATGTCTTTCTTGTAGGAGCCAAATATCCCCTTCTATTAAAGGCATAGAATGCAAGAAGTTGTAAGTAGTAAGTGCTATATACTTTTTTGCAAGCATGATGGAGTAGAGACATCAGGGTAATGGGTAATAATGAAAAGGAAAATCAGCAAGCAAGTCTCTGTAGTCATATAGACCAAACTGACTGTGTGACATTTCAATTTTGAATGAATGCCATAAACCGTAGAAAATACAGGTTTAATGAATATGCCTACATAAAAGCATAAACAAGACAAACCTTTTCACTGTGATGTTTATATTTACAGCACATAAGTTACAAAATAAATTTACTCTGGGATGTGCTTCTGATACAAATTACTTTTCTGTAGAGAAATATTATCTGTAATCATCAGATCACTGAGAGCAGGAAGGACCCATTAGTGATGTTGGGGATGATGAACTGAAGTAGTGTTTAGTGGGTTTTAATTATGGTAAAAGATGAAAGTGCTCAGGAAAGGGTGTAAGTCATACCAAAGGGAAGGAAAATGAACTTACTTTATTTAAGTGAGTAGACATGTTTATTTCAAACAATTTTAAGCTGATTGCTTATTACATTAATGTGTTTTAGGAGGCTGATCTATTCCAGTACTTTGCAGTTACATTGTTTAATATCAGAAGTCAAAACATATAAAGTTTTTAAATTATGAGATTAAAAAATATGTGCAAGAATTTTTCATATTTTAGCTGCAGAGATATACAAAATCTTCACTGCAATCAGAATATTATAGTTATCATTATTTTCAAATGTAGGTTTCCTCAAAGGCTCACAAGATCAGATTTTAAAAATGGTGGTGGGGTGAAATACTGCCTTCACTGACATAAAGAGGAAATGTACACTTGATTTCAAGCAGATTTCAATTAAAAAATCATAATAATATTTTAGCATGTGGGCCCTCTTCTGCCTGTAAATTAACATCTCTCTGGTAACACATTGCAGCCAGGAGCTTGATATAAAACTGCTTAGAGCAGAGTGAATTTACAAAGATCCTGGGGCTTGCTTTGTCACCCTGTACCACTTTAAACCTCCAGTAATTGCATTAATGTGAGTTTACAAGTTCCAGAGAGAACAGACTGGTGCTCCTTGTCAGGTGACCCTAATCCTCCAGCCTTCTGACAGAGATGCAACTGCTGTGTGCCGCAGCCCTAACACAGTGCCTTGGCCATACGAGTTACAAGACAGCATCTAGCCATTGCTAAGGGAGAGAAGGGAGGTGATAAATATCCTGTGGCTGCCTCAGAATGTTTTCTTCCTGCCTGAAGACCCCTAGGTCTTTGCTGGTAGCAGAATGACAATTTACATAACCTCTGTGCCCTCCAAAAAGTTGATTTGACTCACTGATACCTTAACAAACAAAACACCTTTTTCTTTTGTTATCATTCCGTGAGGTTTTTTTATGGATAGGAATGTGCAATTACTTCTTGTCACTAACACTGTGCATGGAGAACAAACATTCCATTGTCACTTTCCACATTAGCTGATGCTTTAACCATGAGATTTTTTTCCTTCCAAAGTGTCTCATGGTACTTACATGCAACAAATAATTTTTTTTTGCTCCTCTTCATCTTTCATGCTTTAACCTCTGTTAAACCAAATTAAACCTGTACCAGAACTCCAATCAATTTTCTTCCAATTTTCAGGGTGTGAACTCCCTCAGAATTGTAAGCGAGGAATCAACACTGTGCATGAAACTCAACTTGGACAAAACCAGCCCTTTGGCTTACAGAACGTAGCGGTCATCCCACCCCTCTGCTTTCATCCAAATACCTGGATAATAAACAGACAGGAACTTGCACTCATTTTGTTAAGTTAGCAGCTTCCAGCATTAATATGCTTTGTTACTGTCCCATTTCTAAAAATTCCCTTCAAAGGTTTCAGTGAATGGCCCCAGAATGCTTCTAATATACCAAAAGGTATTTTGCTGAAGGCTGTGTGAGCACTGAAATTTTGCTGGGCCATTAACATAGGTCTTAATATATGCCTAAATAATATAAAGT
>VXBU01001113.1:112674-136307 GCA_013400315.1 Bombycilla garrulus | reverse complement strand
AAAGTAATATAAAGAATAAAAATATGGTGTCTGAACTACCTGCAAAATAGAATATCCACCTCTGGGCTGCAGAGTTATCATGACTCTAATAAGACAATTTTCTAATTGGACATCATTTTACAGTCATCAACTAATTGAATCTCATGTAAGGCTTTTCAATTGGGAAAAAAACCATATGTTTTCCCCAGAAAGAGCTCACCCTGCTTTCCTCCTACCTTTCAGCTTAACACCTCAGTGGGCTTTGTGATCTGCAGGATTCAATTTCTGATTACGGATAAGATGTTTACAACACAGATGATAGTTATGAGTAATGCATCTCAGAGCAAATTTAATTTGTTTCCGCTGCACTGTAGAAAAAAAAAAAAGAAATATAAACCCAATCTTGTTTATGGCTTCATAAAGTCATATTCATTAAATCCACGTGCTTGGCATTTCATGTAATTTTCTCCATAAAAAAAAAAAATGTTATTTTTGTTTAAGCCTATTTGATGGCAGGGATTTACCTCCCAGTTGTTGCTCTTCATCACCCACAGTTACCCAGGACAACTCCTAATATTCAGAGCCGTGTCCTGTTGAATGTAAGGAAAAGGTTTTCATCTGGAATAATACCAGCATGGTAACAGGGAGCGGGGACCTATCTTGTTTAATTGGACTGACGTACATAGTTTAATATTAAGGCCTAGTCTAATCCTGCTAATGGAAAAATTTAATATTCTGATAGAATCACTTAATGAAATAGAATATTATATCCTGTGTTAAGAAAGAGAGAAAAAACTTTAATTTGCACAAGCTTGATAGCTCAGTATGTATTTTTCATTAGCAATCATATGATTCTAATCCTTAGCCCTATGCCAACGTTTTCTTTTATTTGGTGGTTTCAGATAAAGCCTTGGAAAATCTTTTCTTAAAATAAAGTCATATTTCACCTTGATATGGTAAATTAAGTGAAGTATTGATTGCTACTTGGTGGCTTTACTGGTCAAGATGGTGCTGCAGCCTCTTGTATACAATCGTGCTGTGGGGTTCAAACACAGAATCACAGAAGGGTTTGGGTTGGAAGGGATCTTAAAGGTCATCCTGTTCCAAACCCCTGCCGTGGTCAGGGACACCTTCCACTACCCAGGGTCACTCCAAGTCCCATCCAGCCTGGTTGTGGAAACTTCCAGGGATGAGGCAGACACAGCTGCTCTGTGCCAGGGCCTCCCTACTCTCACAATCCTGCCATATCACAGCATCCTGGGCTAAACATTGTAGGATCCTAAACTACTTTTATGGTAAGGTAATTCTGCTAGGAGCATTATTCAGACAAGCTTCTGACTGCCCTAAAGGAGCTGATGAGTCATCAATATATAAAAGCACAAAGAAATAAATTTTATCCTGTTTGGGCTTGGGATGGCATCTGGCATTGGTCAGCAGATGGTGAGAAATTGTATTGTGCATCACTTTTTTTTCCTTTTTTACTGTCAGTATTATTATTTACTATTATTATTACATTTTGCTTTGTTTTCAATTATTTAATTGTTCTTGTCTTACAACTTTTACTTTTGATTCTCCTCCCCATTCACTGGGGTGTAGGGGAAAGAGGGACTGAGTGAGTTGCCAGCTGAACTTACACCATGACATGACCTCAGCATTCTTTGGTCCTGTTGGCCAGTGCTTCCATGATTCCTTTTCCCTTCTTTATTTCAGCACAGAGAGAAGTTGGTGGGATCCCACACAGACAGAGAAATAGAGGCTTATATTCAAACTTGGGGAAATCTGTGATATACAGGAGTGTCATAAATGTCAGAAGCATTTATGCTTATTAAAAAGCAGACAAAATGAATGTTTTCAGTGTTTTAAGAGATAGAAAAAGTCAGAGCAGCCCAGTGTAAGAATGCCTGCTGGCAGTGCTGGTAGTTTCTAGCTGGTGGGGATCACACAGGTGGGTGCAGGATGCAGCTCCAGCATGGTTTTCTGTTCATGGCTTGTTTTGTGCTGGGACATGCACTGTTTGTGGTTGTCCCAAAATAAGATTTTACTTATGTTTAAAGCTTTTATGGGAATGGTCCCTCCATCACCAGGTAAAAATTGCCCATGAGCTCAGCCATAATGTGTGGGGATAGAACTTTCAACCATCTGTTCTCCACCTAACAAGACTTCATTACTCTCTCATGCGGATATCAAGGAAGGAGTTTTATTACATTTTTTCCCACTAATGCTGCTGTAATTTTAGTGAGTACCACTGGAACTAAGAATTGCTGGACAGAAGTAATTATCATCTGCCAGCAGAACATGATTAAAAATAGGGAAGAGAAAAAAAAAGATAGAATGATCATGTCAGTGTTTTTCACTTATGTCCATACGTTCTGATCATTTTGTGTTTAAAAACCTTAACTGAATATTGCGTCTCACAGGAAATTCTCAAGTGTTTTCTTTTCCATACAAAAATTCCATTATCACACCTTATATATACAGCTGAATGAATATTTCCTGTGAAAATGCCATGAAATTTAGTTTTCAAAGGCCCTGTATCCCATCTCACTCCTATCCTAATATATCTTGATCAAATCTTTCACGTATACAGCTATGTTGAAAATTCTATCATACATATTCATAGACCAGTTATCACAGATATAGTAATTGCTGTTTTACATGCTCCACAAGGTTTTATAAAATATTAATTGGCTATTATTCCTATTGCAGGTGGAAACACTGGAAAGATGGCTCCCTCCTGTAATATAATAAACTCATTTTCAAGTTACTTTATTGCACTTTGAAGCAGAGATATGTGCAGTGAAACCTAGCAGAGTCTCAAGCTACACAATGCTATTCAGAATTTCTATTGCCTCAAAGTTAAGATTTTGACAGCTTTAAAGTTGTTAAAATTCTAATAAGAGTGAGATTTTACTCTTAAGTGTGTCAGACTGCGAGATGGTATATGAGAACAGATTCCTCAGGCCATATACAGATTTTCCAGGCAGGAGACCATGTGCATGTAATAAGACTGTGCATTCATGGTCTTATTATCTGACATGTAACTAAGATATGTTCAGGGCTCATCCCTTTTCTTTGTGTTCATTTAAAAAAAACCACCTGGATTAAAAAAAGCCAGAGAATCCTCATGCTAAAGGACATCATCCACATGAATTATATGGAGCACAGGGGCTTATAAACATGTGGGAATAGAAAACAAAGCTCATTCTGAAAGAGCCTGGAAAATGAACAGGTAGAAAAGGAAAGAAGTGTTTGTGTCCCTGTTTGTTGGTCAATACTTGAAAGAAGTGTTGGGAGGCTGACAACTTTTTAGAAGGAACACTGGGGTTGTAGCTTAGGATTTTGATGGGAAGTAATTTAATTGGAGAAAAAATTGTATTGATGTAACTCTTTTCAGCTGCACAAAGGCATCCAGGCCCTTACTTTGAACAGTGTTTATTACATAATAGAAATCCCCAAAAATTTGTACAGCAAGAGTATCTGGTCTCCAGGACCAACAACATCACTCTGTGACATCCTTCTTTCAATCTGCACTAGTTCTTAATGTATGAAAGCTTTGTGGAACAGCCCTTGCAGAGATTTTTTGATTACACAGTTTTAATTCTTTCTGAAGCAATAAGAAAGGAGACCAACAATCTGATGATCTGCCTAAGGTTTCATGCCCTATAAGCTGGATTCATGTACAGCATCAGTTGTAGAAGTGTCTCTGAAGGAGACTGCAGAGATCTCAAAAAAAGAGATACACATTTCAGAATTGTCAAGCAGCTTAAATATTAAAATGGATGCTGCTACCTGAAATCATAACCCCATTGAACAGGTAACTCTTGCAGAGCACTTCAGTGAGGTGTGGATATTTATAATTATCTAATCTGGCTCTGGAGCTGCCAGTTTAGGGAATATCTAAAAACAGACACAGGGCCCAGTATAGAAGAGAGACATTGATTATTCTGCTCAGGGTACAAGGTGGAGGTTTTCACAAATCAAGCACACTGTTCACCAAAACTTTACACTCTATATGCATTTCAGCAAACAAAGAAATCACAGTTCACGGGCTACAAGTTACCTAGTTGTCTTATTAATTAATATTCTGCTATCTGTTGGTTAATGATTCTCCCTTCTCATGCTGATTAGTCTGCATGCTCAATCTCTCTCTTTTGAGTCTGGGGTTTCTTGAGTCAGAGGTGTTGATCTCCCACTTGCAGACTGGAGATGCTGTGAGCTGTCTCTGATCCCTCACATCACACAGGGCAGGGGATCTGTGGTGCCAGCCAGGTGACAAGAGACACAGCAGGAGATGATGCTCAGCAGGAAAACCCAGACTGTTCCATAAAACCCAGGTGGCCCTTTGTTCAGGACCCTTTGAAGTTATGAGCACTGATTCACTGAAAGGCAAGACCCTGTTTCACATTCTCATTCTTTGTAATTCTCTGGGGGATTTTTTAACTATTTCTTGCTTTTGAGATGTTGGCATTACTGGGAACAATACAATCATAGAAAAAAAAAATATTGTTTATGTGGAAAATACAGAAATAAGTCCTCTCTTCTTCTGCAATCACAAGCCATCACATGAACTATAGCATGCAATGACAGTGCAGAATTCAGGTAGTCCAAAATTAGACATTTCTGCACTAGAAACATGAGTCTCAACAACATCAATAAAACAATATCAAAAATAACCTTTTATTATTAATGCATGTTTTATAAATTTTCTGGGAAGAATTTTGCTAAAGCATAAACAACCACACAAAACCCTGACTATAAGCCAAATTCATAGAAGAAAGTAAATATGTCATTATATAGGCTATAAGTATGAAAAAATTTCTATTTTCTAATTTTTAATTGTAGGTCTGCTATCCAAAATTAAATAAATATTTAACTGTGCAAAACTTATGAACATAGTCTCACACGTTACATACAAGTAATCTGTTGAGTTAGGACTGATCTGCTGGTCAATAGTGTTTATGAAAAAGCGGAAGCTAAAGAAATAGCTGGAAGATTATAGATACATTTGGGATTTATTAAGAGTTTCTGTGCACTCAAGCTTTCCAGAATCCAGAAAAACATCATCATGGAATTATTGAAGCAGTTATTCCCACTTTCAGTCTTTGCATCCTTGATCTTTGGTGTAGTTCCTAGTATAAATTGCTGCAATCCAGCTGATTTTGTTACAGCTACAGAGATCTTAATCTGTCAGTTACTTTATACTGGGTTTAAATATAATTAGATGGAAAAGTTATGACCTTCCTTCAGGGAGGAGATTCTACACTTTTTTTTTTGGTTAATGTGGAAGTAGACTGGAAGATTAGCAAACAGGACCTTAACTTTTTTCTCTCTTTCACATGGATGATTTTGGGAAGACATTTTGACTTACATGAAGTTAATTTGCCTCAATTTCATTTAGAAGTCTTGGGCTTATTCGTCCTTCTACTAATTCAGGAAATTTCCTTTAGAATTTGGAGGACTATTCAATTTTCTATTAATTCAATTGGTAGATTGTGACTGAGACATAGAAGCTGCCTCAACAAAGGGAAGATTTTGTGGGGTCCTTTTACAGTTCAGATTTTCCATTACTGTGATCTACCTAATCAGCTGTATTGATCTACTGCTTTGTTACAATAGCTGCAATGCATTAAGGGTTCCAATATGGTCCTAAAATGTATTCAAATTTAAGGCAATTTACATCACCTATCTGCTCCTAATGGTAAAGGAATAATTCAACAAAATGTTTCAAAGGTTTGAAGATGTAGCACTAAAAAGGGCTTTTCTAAAAATATATTCTCGGAACATCATGTAAATCTTGGACAACATGAGAAATCCTTTCCAAATTTGTGCCAAATGAACCTGTCAAATTACATGCCACCTATTTGAAAGTTAAATGAGAAGCTTTTCTCACAGGGAATATGTTTCTTGATTATCCCTATAAACACAGCTCACTTCTGTTGGCAAGAAGTCTGTTAATAGGTTTTCTCACTGTCATCAAGCAGCAGAATTTGAAGTGTACAAAATTTAACAAAACAGTGCATATTATGAACCAAAGACTTGCACAAAATAGAGGAAGAAACCCCTGAATAATGTGGTGAAGCAATAAAAGGAGAACTCAGAAATTTGCCTAGCGTATATTTCCTTCATAATCACATTGCTCATCTGATTCTTCCTTCCCTGAGCTCTTTAAATTATGTCCTTGCTTATTCAGTCATAAAGAATAAAATGTGTGTGGGGGAAGAGGCCAAACAACCTTGGGAGACATTTTATAAAGACTTTTAATTAAGTTTTACGGAAAGCTTTATCTTTTTCTGGTACAAAATATGAAATCAATTCTACTTTTAAGCTTATGATGTGCAGTCTTCTTGTGACTACACAAAGTACTGTCTTCTTAAGTCTTCCTGTAGTAATGTTCTGTTTTAAAAAGCTAAAGAGAAAAACCCCTTCTCTGTTGGAAACAGAGAGGTAAGTATTGCTGCCATTTTGAAGTGCATTTTTTGTATTTATATTTTTATGAAGAAATGTTTTGTCCGTCTCAGTCAGAAACTTAATGGCTAGTGAAAAGCAGAATAGCATATATTCTAATTTCTGCTTCTTACAAAATCTGCATTTTAGATTTGATTATAGGTATGAATTCAATTTCTTTATTAAAAGAGAATACAGTAAGCATGACTATTGTCCCTTCATCCCCATAACATTGGTTCTTTTGTGTTCTCTTTGAGAAAAAAAGCAACACCAAGAAATCATACTTTGCCAATTCACCAGTCCTGCAATTTTAATACATGACTCATAGTTAGAATCACCAAATCATAGGATTGTTAAGATTAAAAAAAACCTCTAAAATCATTGAGTCCTACCAATAAACCAGCACCACTGTGTTCACCACCAAACCACATCCCCAGGTTCCATCCCCACATGCCCTTTGAACACTTCCAGGAATGGTGATTCCACCACTTCCCTGAGCAGCCTGTTCCAAGGCTTTGCAATCCTTTTGATGACAATCACAGAAGCATAGAACATCCTGAGTGGGAAGGGACCTACAGGGATGATCAGCCCCAAGTCCAACCCCCAGCCCTGCACAGACACCCCAAAAGTCCCAACTTGTGCATCCCTGAGAGCATTGTCCAAAGGCTCCTGGATCTCTGGCAGCCTCAGAGCTGTGCCTATTCCCTGGGGAGCCTGTTCAGTACCCAACAACCTTCTTGGAAGAAAATCTTTCCTCTCACTTTGCTGGAGAGATACTCAGATTGTGTTTCTCTTGATCAATAATTTGCCACACAGCTCATTAGCCCACTATAATATGTTAGAATACCTTTTCCCTGTTCTAGTAGATGAAAAAATTATGATTATTCTCTGCCCTTTGAGAAGGTGTTTTCCATGCTCGGTATGGACCTATGGATCTTTCCAGCTGACCTGCTGAACCTCTTCCTCTTTCCTCTCTACAACGGAGTTAATGTCCTTTGTGCAACTATTGATAGTTTCAGATCTGTCCTTTTCTCTCTCCTCAAGTATCATCCAGTGCATCCATTTACCTCTTTATTTCGTCTTTCTGCCTCTTTCTGATTTTACCCATATTTGATTTCTATTTACCCTGGCAATGCACTTTGGATCCAAAATCAAAGAACAATTCTCGTGCATTTTTATCTTGTGCCTAGTTACTTCTTGACACTATTTCTTTTTCTCCACTCCCAGTTATGGTGCAAAAATAGGCCTCCATCTAATGTTTAGTCATTTTGATATCCCTGCTTTCTGATTTGTTCAATTTAGTTTCCATTTCCTATATAAAACCAATATAGAATAAAAAGAGGGGTGTTGCTAATAAAACCTACAACCAGCAAAACCAATATAAAATACCTCCCCACTCACTTACTAATTTCCTTCTTAATATTCCAAGGCATATAAAGAAAAATAGATAGGAACTGAATGTATTAAGATTCTGATCATGTGTGCTAATCTCTTTTTTTAATACTAGGTAATTCCCAGATGCTTCTCATAATTACCTCTCATCATTTAGTGGTAGCACAGGAGAAAGCTTTGCAAATTTTCTTGTATTCACATGCAATTGGAACAAGGTCACTGGCTAGACCCAAGGACAACAGCTGACGGTAAAACCTTCCTTCACTCCACTTTCCTATAACTAGGAAAAAAATAATACTTACATATTGGCCTTTGTGATAAATAAGTGAAAACTAAGATATTCTATTACTTCAGGCCCTTAAGAGGATATTTAAAAACCTAGATGGTTTGCTTTTATCCTTTTCATTTTTCCCAAAGTCTGAGTGTAGTGTTTTCCTAATCTTAATGTCAGAGGTAATTCTCTGCAGTGTTTGAGACTTGAACTCTACAAAGTAGGCCAAGCATGCAGAAAATGAAATGCATCAACGCAGAAAATAAAACTAGATAATAAACCTTACTGTTTTAAAATACAAGAGTAACCAAAGTTGCTGTGATTATAAAAAAAAGGAAAAAAAGAAAAAGAAAAGTAAATCACTTAAGTGGTATATCTCGGACCTAGCTTTTGCAAGACATTCTGTCTTACTTCAGTAAAGAATTGGCCACTAAAATTCTAAACCTGTAAATTTAGGTAGAATTTTTTTTTTTGTCATCACTTTGTACAGTTTTAACACGGTGCTTTAAACAAAGGAGCTATGCAGTTCATTAATTCCTGCAAATGATCATTCACGTGGCTTATTATAACAGACTGGAGGATATATGCTCTTCTCTGTGTTTGGAGGTGTACAAGAATCAGCCTCATCAGGACTAATGGCAATTATGAAGGTATATATTCTACACTCCCTGTTTTAACCTGGATGAGACTAACAGCCCATTAATATTAATACATCAAAGGCAAGCACTGTGCAGATTAATGGAGATAGTTAATATGGAAAAAACGTGTCTGCCTTTTTGACCTTAAAACAATACTTAGCTTTAATGCACTTTGTAATTTAAATACTTTATATGGCCAGAATTTTGTGTAAAACATTGGTTTAAATTCTTATTCATTCTTTATTGAAATCAATGAGATTATATTAAGCTTTGGACAAGAAGGTGTTTTGAGACCCGGAGAGGTAAGTGGTATGGACAGCTCAAATAGATTCAAAAGAGGATCAAGGAGGAAAAATAAAAGTCAAAAGTGAGAGTCAGTTGACAGGTGTACTCTGATAAATGTGTCATGTAGCACAAAGCATCTTGGACAGGTTTGTATAGTCCACAGCTGAGAGCAGACCTTGATTTCAAAATTACGTGGGGGATGAGGGCAACAAAAATTTAAGGAAAACCGAGAAAAAGAAGGGAAAATGTTTAAATGTTTCCTTAAGATGTTGAGATCAATGAGGGGATGAACATCATCCTTTGTCTGCCCTCTGCAGTGTAGTAGTTGGTCAGCCCAAATATTTTTTTCACAGTACCTATCTAGTTTCCATCAGAACCTGCTGGTTAGCAGTTCCTTGTTAATTGTGGTCCTATTAACACTAATTGGACCACACTTGATCAGGTTCACATGTTGCATGATGACTTAGCAACCTTGTCTAGTGGAGGGCATCTGCCCATGGCAGGGAGGTTGGAACTAAGTGATCTTTCAGGTCACTTCCAACCCAAATCATTCATTAATTCTATGATTGTTTGTTGAGCTTTGTGCCTGCATGTTATTCAACAATATTTAATGGGAATATATGTGACACTGGTCATGCTGTCATGCAGATTTTAACCTCATAAACTATAAAATCTGGAGACTTTAATGCTACAATGCCAGGCAAGAAGATATAGAAGAAAAAGAGCAGCACACACTGAGGTGGAAAGTACAGAATTGAGGGCAGAGGGACCCCTTGGCACGGCAGTGGTGAGGACACCTAAGGCCCTGCTCACCTGCATTGCAAATCCTGGGCTGTGTCACACGTGAGAGACGTGTCACACGTGAGAGACGTGTCACACGTGAGAAATGTGTCACACGTGAGAGATGTGTCAGCTGCTGGATGGCACCCTGAATGGCCTTGCTGCCTATAACATGATATCCCTGCTGTGCTCTGCCTGTTTTTCTGATCATTGCACAGCCATAGAAATGCTGCAGCAAGAAAGGAATTCCTCCCTGGCTCCCAAGAGCCGGCTGTATGTGGTATATTTTGGAAAATAAGCCTTGCTCAGCCTACCCATCAATGGTAAGGCCTCACCTGGACAGGTTTTGACCCCAACATCATGGCATTAGGGCTTCAAGAGAATACAGTATTGATTACTTGGAAGCATTTAGCATATTCAGTATTTTCCTTTACGTCCTTTCCGAAGCTGATGCTCAGATTACGCATCCACTTGGAATCTAAATCTTCCAGAGAGTATGCCACCTTAACTCTGCCTACCTCTCTACCGTGTTTGTCAGGACTCTGGGAAAAATGTGCTTTTATCTGCTTAGACTTCAGAGGTCTGCAGCTGATCTACAGTACAAGTATTTAGATGTTTCCTTTGCACCTTGGAAAGTTGTCAATTTTCTATTCATATGCTGCAGCACCATGTACCAAATGTCTCTGGGATTCACAGGTTTCAGAGCAGGTGAGCATTCATATGTAATGTGAAACTTCTTTCTCACTGTGATACTGTCAAGCTTATAATGGTTCTTAGGACTGTGTGAGAAATCAAAAGACATTAAATACAGTGTACCCTCTTCCTGACCATTCTCAGCAAATTCCTATTTCCCTTTTTCTTGTTCTCGTTTTCCTTTTTAAATCAAATAAAGCATTTAAAATTCGTGCATTACAGATTTAATTTACATGGAAATGGGTGGTATAGAGCAGGGACAGTCAGCTTTGTTCTCATGCATATGAAAAGACTGCTCCTGTGGTACCTCATCCTGGGCAGAAACCAAAGAAAAGAAATCTGCCATCAGTTTGGTCTATTGTTTCTTTTCAGTGTCCTTAAAATTTCATGCAAGTTCCTGAATTGTATTCCTGAACTAGGTCCTTAGCCACCATTTCACCACTGATCTCCTCAGAGAAACTTGCAGTGAATGTAGGAATACATCTTCCTTGCAGGCATTATTATCTTCCTCTTCCAGGGACCCAGAAGGAATAATGGGAATTGGTGTAGTATGGCCCTGAGTTCCCACATGGGATTTCTCCTCCAAATTATATCTTTTCCTAAGAAGTATTGCCTGCTGAGCTGTTACAATGCTTGAAAACACTGCTTTTTCTTCTTCCCACCCTCCCAACAGAGGTTATCATCACAGTTCTACCATCCATAATCCTAATTTGCCTACACAGTTTGGAATACTTAAATCTAAACGCACATTTTATTCTGGATGTCTACCCTGCATGACTGAGTGGTGCAGCAATGCCTGTATTTTTTTCCACAAACACACGTTGCTTTTGGTGACTACCTATTTTTCTTACTGGCTGTGGTGTTAACTTGTAGTCTAAAATGTGATTTCAGTGCACTTCCTGCCAACCCACGTATCTTATACATATGGATTATATCTCTGCAACTTTTCTGCTTAAAATTGTTACTGACCCTTTCTTCCTTTCCCAGGACAACTCAGCTTGCTTTAGGATTTGGATCAGAGATTTTTTGGTTGGTGGTTTTTTGGACTTTTTTGTTTAGTTATTTGTTATGGTCTAGTTTCTTGGGTTTTTCATTTGGTCTTTGTTTTGTTTTGCTTTGTTTTTGGTTGGTTGATTGGTTGTTTCTTTTTCCCCTGTGTTTGATCATTTTTCTTACTGATGTTTTCATGAACCAGACTTGGAGAAGTTTTGCCTTTTGAAAGTTTTGCCTTTCTATGTATTTTTCAATTACAAGTTCAGGCCAGCACTGGTAGTACATCTTGAAATTCTCATCTCAACTTGTTAATAAGACCCCAACACCTTCCTCTATATTCCAGACTGTTGCGTCTAAAACAGAATTCTCCCTGCTCTCATCCAAGCTTTCCCAATGAGGTCTGCAAAAGGTTTTGTTCTTTTCTGTTCCCCTAAACGTAAATTTAGGTCACATGTAAATATAAAATTATGTTCTTGTTTCCTCTCTCCTGTTTGCATATGCTTTGTTTACTTTAGAAATCCCATTTTCCGCTATTACCTCAATCTGGCATGATGGCTTTGTTTCTATGTACAGCCTTCTTTTATGCACAATTTTACTGCCTGCTTTACTAAAAGTCTTGTGTAAATTATTAACTTTTGCCAGATTACACGCAGCTGCCAATAGGTAGCAACAAAAGATAACTCTAGTACATCTAATTTGCACTTTGGTGAGATTTTGGTGAGGGAACTATTTCCAGAGAAGCTGCAACCACAGTTGCCAACCTAAGTATGCAGGAGGTGATTCACCTCTTACTGATGCCACTGGAAGCTTCTCTTCTCCATGACGTATGTTCCCCCCTAGTGCTGACTTTTACCACCCCCCAGCCATTTCTTCTGCATTTCCATCATAGAACCAGCTTGGATTGGAAAGGACCTTAAAGCCTATCCTGTTTCACCCCCTGCCATGGGCAGGAACACCTTCCAGTGTCCCAGGCTGCTCCCAGCCCCAGTGTCCAGCCTGGCCTTGGACACTGCCAGGGATCCAGGGGCAGCCCCAGCTTCTCTGGGCAACCTGTGCCAGGGTCTCATTCTGTCTGAGTAAAGAATTTCTTCCCATCTAGACATCCTCTCCACTAAGGGAGTTTTACAGGAGAAGGAAATTGTGCTGTAGCTCATGGCCACCACTCACCATTGAAGCCCTTGACATTCCATCTCCCATTCATGGATGTGCTAATTCATTCAACTGGAGAGGTGCCAATGGCCACAGAAGGTCATGTGTGGGCAGAAACTGCCTGCAGGGATAATTCATGATTAGGGATCTATCAGTGACCTTGCAGGCTGCCTTTTTACAACAAGTTTTGGGGTTTTTTTAAATAAATAAATCACCCAATGCCTGCGTGCTATAAACTAATGGAAAATATCACTCATTAAAAGGACAAGCATGCTACGATTAGGTGAGGATCATGTTGAAACGCATTATTTCTCATGTGTTTTCACTCATAGATTTGAGAGAGTGTTTACCCTGCTATAAGAAATATCAAGTTTCAAGAACAGACATTGTATCATTTTCCGGTTTTCATCAGAATTAAATTTCATTGAGTTTTTTCTTCCCTCAACATGAAAATAAATATTTATGCACATTATGTGGCAAAAAAACCCAAAACCAAACCTCAAACCGGAACAACAAGAACAACAAGAACAGCAAACATACAAACAAAACCCATCACACCCACAAAACCCAAACTAAACAAACAAAAATATAAAAATAAAAGCAAACCCAAACCAAACCAAATCAAAATAAAACAAAAAAAATCCCAAAACCAAAACCAACCAAATAAAAAGACCAAGAAACCAAACAGCAAACAAAAAAAAGCCCAGAAAATAAAGAAACTCCACAAAACAACCATATTTGTTTTGTTTAATTTTATTTTATTTTGTTTTTTAATCAAAATGGATCCTGAAGAATAATGAGAATCATTGTCACATAATTACCACAGGTTTGAGAAAAAAATATGCTTAAATAAGGCCATGAAATATGAACATTAAACAAATTTCCATGGCTGTGCTGCTGGTTTTTAAAAAAAATCTACATGCAGACCAAATGAATTGTATTTTAATGTTGTTCAACAGACATCAGCTGAAAAGGTTATCTCAATATCATATGGCGAAACACCTTTCCCAAATCTATGATAATATTTAAGCTCTATCACTTTTAGGACTTTTGGACAGAAACATGGTTACTATGAGGAGTGCGATGGATCACAACAGTCAAACCTCTCAGTTTGTCACCCAGAGCATTCATTATGGAGCTTTTCCTCAGTGATATCCCATAGTATTCCACATTTGCCATGAGGAAATGTGGGTTAAAAGTAAAGTCTGACAGATAATGAATACAGATGGCAAACAAATTGTTTCCTGTTGAAACTTGGTTGTAATTTAAGAGCAAAAGGCTTTGGATTCTTCAAACCTTTCTCCCCACTGTCCATATCATTGTTCCAATGTATTTTAATGTATAAAATTTCCTTATTTTTAAGCAACTGTGCTTTTAAAATATTGTCTCAGTTTTTGGCTATCTTTTTAATTTTCTCTCTAAGTTTTAAACTTTTACACTCTTTTCTCTAGGTTTTCATCATATTTTGGAGCAACTACGTTTTTAAAGAACTACTCCACAGGCACTGAAGTGGTCCTTCATCTGTTTTTCCTTTTATCCATGAGCTGAAGAGGCTAAGGATTATTATAGCTTTTCCTGATTTCTGGTTAGCGACATTATCAGCCAGATATATCTGAGTAGTTATAGATGTGGGTGGTTATTTTCTTTATGGAATCTCATTTGATTAACGTGTCCTTCTTGTGCTTAAAAATGTGTGTATTTTATAATCTGCAAACAAGAAATCCTGGATGGTCATATGGATTTGGTTTTCATCATCTTTCTCAGCAGTTAGATTTCCCGTGACATAGTCGCTGTGTGCTTTTTTGGAGAGGTACAGAAAGTCCACAGCTTTTGTGAGTGGAGGGCTAATCCTCAGGCATGAAACCTCTGTATTTCAGCTAATCTGGAATGAAATACTTTTATATGGGGCTGACTTCTGAATACACACTGGCGACTAAATGGAATTTTTAAATAAGGCAGAGAAGGTGAAGGCAAACAGAGCTTTTAATTGCACATTTCCACATAGCATTGCAAAAGGTTGTATTATGCATCAATAAAGGGATGTGGAAAACAGCATTTAGCTGTGGCAGAGGTGATGCCTCACATACCTGCCAGCACAGGGATCACAACATCTGCTGTGCAGCAGCTTTGCACTGTGAACTCAAGGCTCCACCTGCAAGCAAACATAAAAAGTTTGCTGAATCTCCTGCACCGTAGGGCTCAAGGTCTATTTTTGCTCCCAGGCATGGAGTTAGAAGAACACAGTGGGTCCCAGTGGTAGTAAATGACTTTTCCATAGGTATTGTTTTCATTGCACCTTACTGACTTGAATAATAATTAAGAAAAAAAACCCCAAAACCTCAAAATATGCAGCTTCTTCTAGCCCAGCCCCATAAAAACATCACAAGTTCACAAAGATAACAAAAAAAGGGCAGGATTTATTTTTTATATATATTGGGAGTTAGGGAAATGTTAATAATGCAGGTCTTGTTTCATTGTTTTGTTGTTTTTTTATTTTTTTAATTTATAGATCAGGGAAAAGAAGAAAATGCACAAATAAACACAGCTAAATCTGGCAAAGGTTATTAAAAATTTATACCCTGTGACAAGGTTTTTAATACTGTAGCCATCTGTGCTTGTCAGCCTAAGAGTTTAGGTAGACTTCAGCACTTTTAAGAAATAGAACTGCTTTTATATGCTTCTGAGAACATAACTACTCTCCTTCTTCCCTCCCTCCCCTCCCCCCCAAAATTAAAAACAACCAAAAAACACCAAATGCAGACATGATTAATTCAGGACTAACATAGCTGAAATAACTAATGTAGTCTTCAGATAAGATACATGTCAAGAGCATTATGGTAATAAGGACTTCTAAGCTCTGGAAAGGTTGAAGATATTTTCTTAAGATAATTTGCATAAATATTCCATTATCTCTCATCTTCATTAATTCACTTAATGACAATATTGAGATGTGGGAACTCCGACCAAAAAACTGATTAATAGTTACATGTGCAGGCTCTTTTGACATTGTGGGACACATCTAATAACAGCCAAACACTGCCACTGAAGATGTATAAAATAATTCTTCTGGTGCATGTGGGTTAGATTCTGTAGTGTTTATCAAAACAAATGGATTGTTTGGGTTTCCATATGGCAATCCTACTCAAACCCTAGAAGAAACAGAATGTTTTAGGAATTGGGTTGAAGTGTTCTTTAAGCATTTAACTCTTTTCTGCAAGTCCTCCCTTTCCAGCGCCAAAGTAGTCCAGTGTATAATTGACACTGTGAGCCATACTTTGAGTCCTAATTAGAATTACATTTATAAAAGGGAAAAGAATAGGCAGGTGAGTCCCTTGCTGTTCAGCAGATATACAAAACATTTGTTTCTGGGCGGTAACTTCACTGCAATCTTTCTCCTCTCAGACAGCTCTTCTCTTTCTCTGCATCCCAACAGAGCACAACACCCACCACTTTATTTGTCACAGCTCCTGTTTGCTGTAGAACATGCAGGCTCCCTTTTTATCTGAGCTTGTTGCTCTTTTTAATACATGCCTGCCCCTCAAAGTCCTCTCTCATTTAATTTTGCATTTTGCAAGGCATTCCCAGCCGCACAATCTCAGTGTAGATTTTTTATTTGAGTTGGGTTGGCTCTTTGGATTTGCAGTGCTCCTAATGGCCCCTCAAAAAGCCGACAGCAAGCCACTAAAATGCTGCTGGTTTAGACCTAAATGCACAAGGAGATGCCAGGAACTTATATGCCTCCATAGAGTTTTGACATTAAGGTCCCCTAAGAACGCACAGCAGCAGCAGCCAGCAGCTAAAATCCTCACTGTTGGATATTCACAAGGCCATTTGCTTGCTCCTGGCAGCACTGAGCAAATAAACCCTGTATCCTACTCAAGTCCCATCAGGCAGGAGCAACTGAACTGTGAATTCCTGACTTCTGCAGGAGCCTGGTGCCACCAATATAACCCAGACCAAACCCACACCATGCACTGGAGGAGGTGGGATTCTCCTTTTTTCCCCTTTGCTTACAGTTTACCCCATAGTCCAAGTTCTCACACGGTGCTTGTAAGACCAGGAGACAAATCTGACTCATAACCTGGGGAATCTGAGCAGTTTTCTGCTCTTCTGACAAGAGTGGGCTGAAAAGAGAGAGTTTTGCTCAATTCATAGCTGAAATTTGGATGGGAGTCAGACAATTTTGATTGTCTAGATGAGCGAATGTTAATTTTTCAGCTTGAAAACCTACATGTCTGCTGTCTTCACACGAAAGTTCCTTTACAGTGAGGGTGGTGAAACACTGGCACAGGTTACCCGTGAGAAACCGTGGCTGCCCTAATCCTGGAATCATTCAGATTTAGTTAGGATGGGGCTCTGAGCAACTTTGTCTAGCAGCTGTCTGCTCATGGCAGGAAGTTGTACTAGACTCTAAAGGTCCAGACCAAACTATTCTGTTAATTTTATGGTCTTTTATATATCTTCTTCTCTTTCTGCAAATAGCAGAACATCCCTCTTCTACTTTATGATCAGAAGAGGACAAAGATGCCTCCACTTCTCTTCCCACCATCTCAGAAAACACAGGTGATGCAGCAGTGCTGTGTCCATCATGTTTCCCATTGTCTCCACAGCACTCACTGTTAACAATTAAGAATAAGCATTTTAACTATCACCTGAAGCCCAATGGCCTGCAACCCTGTAGTGATTTCATGTTGTTGTTAAGTTTGCCTTTTGTCAAACTTATCTGCCCTTCTGCAACTCAGTTATTGAAGATGCCTCCTTTGATTGTCTGGATATGTTAGTGGACATAGTAAACAAATAAGTAAGTAAATAAATAGGTAAGAGTGGAAATATATTAAAATCAATATGGAAAGGGTAAAAAAGAATGGCAAATCAAGATGAAAAGAGTAGAAGCCCATCGGAAGTGAGGAGTGTAAATCTAGACTAGGAAGGCATCTTAGAAAATTAACAAATTTAAAAACCACAAAACTTGCAAGACTGGTACTCCACAGCAGTTACTGGACACCTTTTGAGCCTTGTTGTATTTGTCCCATATAAAAAAGAACAGAGTTTTATCGTTTTTGTCCTCCCTTTCTTAGATGGATTATCCTTTTTCCCTGGAAGCTTGCTCCACCTTTTCATCATCCTAACAGAGATTTGTCTTCCTATGCCATTACACTACTGTGGCCCCTGTTACTCAAGGTTCCATTTTCCTGAAAAAAAAAAAAATTATCATGTTCTAGGGTGGTGTTGAGTGTGGCCTAACAAGCATAAAGTGCAGATGTTAAATTTATACTGAAGAACTAATTTCCATTGTGTACCATGCCATGAATCTCTATTCGCACTCGGAGGACCAGGTGTCAGAGGTGAGCACTGGAGTGACTATATTTTATTGAATTTGTTTTCTGTCTTCCATCACACAAAGAAACAGAGTTTGGTACACAGAGCATGAAAGAAGGGAGGAAGGATTTTTCATCTCAAGCAGCAGCCTGCAAATTTATGCAGCTTTCTTTGAGCACCATATTTTGGGGCTCAATAAGGTTTACAGGGACTTAGATACTTAAGTCAGTATTGCAAGATGAAGCAGACAGCAAAAACCACTGCGACTTAGGAGGGGGAATATGTTCCTGCAGCTGCTGCTGATCCAAGAATTTATCCAGGCACATATTACATAGATTTTGATTGCTGAATGTCTAGAGGAAAAAGCAGCAATACATCCATGGCATATGTTAACTCTCTTACACTATACAAGTAACACAATTTTTTCTGCCCTGAAAGCACGCTTTCATCTAACAGGGAATAAATACTAATACTATGGTGCCTGCTAGAAAGAATAGCTCCAATCCTCTAAATTAATTTAATTCTCTTGGGATTTACAGAGCATTAGAGGATTTTATTGCTATTGATTTCTTTTTCAACCTGACTTAGGAGAGGACCTATAATTTTGAGGTATGATTGTGCTGATGTGACCCTGTTAAGTACTTCCTTTTGTAGAGAAGTACAGATAGACAAGCTGAGAATATTGGGGTTATTCATCCTGGAGAAGAGAAGGCTCCAGGGAGAACTTAGACCCCATTCCAGTGCCTAAAGGGAATGCAAGAGAGCTGGAGAAGGACTTTGGACAAGGGCCTGAAGTGACAGGACAAGGGAGGAAAGTTCCACATGGCAGAGGGCAGGGTTAGATGGCATAAGGGGAAAAAATTCTTGACTGACACAAGTTGCCCAGAGAAGCTGTGGCTGCCCCATCCCTGGAAGTGTTCAAGGACAGGTTGGACACAGCAGCTTGGAGCAACCTGGTTTAGTAGAAGCTGTCCCTGCCCATGGCAGGGGGTTGGCCCTCCATGATTGTTAAGGTCTCTTCCAACCCAAACCTTCAAAGAATTTGGTAGCTGTCACTGCCTGCAGTGTTGTGCAATCTCAACAGATTGGTTCCAGTCAGGAAGCGGCGTAGCTCAGCATGGGCAGGTTAAGCCAACCAATAACTAAAAAGAGAGCTCAGGTGAGAGTTTAACTGCAGCTCCTTTCTCAGGGTGGGAAGGCAGTGTCATTTACAACTCAGGAACCGCCTATAGAACGAGCCCTACTGCACCCAAACTCCTTTGTCATTTTCTTCTACCTTCTCTTGCCAGTTACTCATTCTAAAATAGAGGTATTGATTAGTATGAATCTTTGCTGTGGTCACATCAAAGGCACCAGTGATTCTTTGTCACAGAAGAGGGAGATCAATCATTCGCTAAGCTGAATCCAAAATATATATGAATTCAGTTTCTGTTTGAGAGGGAAGGAAAGAAATTTTCTTGCTCTGTCTCTTCCTCCCACTCGCCAATAGATGGTGGCAAAACCCCTTCCTTATCACTGTCAAGGGCTTAGGACTCTATCAAGGTGAGGCATCATGCTTCTTCCAGCGCTTTCACCCTCAGACCTGTTTTCTGAATATTGTTGAATTTTTTCCTCTCTAACACTAGTCTCACTCTTTTTCCAGTTTTTCTGAACAAAAGCTGCAGGAAGTTTCAACTTCATTTTAATCTTCTTTGCATGTAGCACTCTACCTTCATCTCCTGAGGAAAAACAGGGAAAAGGAAGTGGTGATTAATCCCTTTAGAGTTCCCTACCTCTGAAACCTGTGGGGGATTAATCATTTTAACAACTGATGTAGGTATGTGGTAGATGGTTTGTATCTTTAAAGCAAATTTAGAAGATAAACTGCAGTTCAAGCAGACAACACAGCCGTGCCTCAGGGATCAGGAACACTAATTCCTTGGGCAAAATACACCAGAAGTCAGGATGGATTATCTGAGTATCTGACAGCCTCTTAAAAAAGTCTTCTTGGATAACAGCGGTGTTCCTTTAAAAGAAAATAATTTTGATTATGTGGCTTGAGCAGAAGTGCGTGTAAAAGTTTATCAAGATGACACAACCCTTTTTTTTCTGCTGTAAGTTTTTTCACTACAGTGTGGGAGAAGCCATTAAAGGATGGTACTGGCATTAATAAGCACCATTTTATATTGTGATTCAGGTGTATCAAACTGTTGTAATTTTAACATATGAAAGTTTACTGTGGAAATATTTTATATAAAATACTGGCCTATTTTCTTGAAAAACCACAAACCAACAGGACTTCATAAAGTAAAGTTCTACAGAGTGCATGTGAAATTGCTTTTTCCTCAAACTGACTCCTTTGTCTAGAACAGAAGATTCCTGAACCACTGTGCAAAGTTTTGCAGCCATCTGTTTGGAATATACCAATTTTCATGTTTTCACTTAGTCTACTGTAATCTGTTTCCCTTCGCCTTTAATCTCATTTTAATCTCACTGAGCAAACACAGTGGAAAATAAATTACTTTTCACTGTAGCCATGCAACGGTTGCTCAGTAAACTGTATTTGAAAACAAATATTTTATTTTATTTCTGTAATCTCAGCATGTGAGCCGATCTCTCCCACATTTTGTCAAACCAAGAAAGCAGAGAATTGAAGACATGAGAATAAATGAGCAGTTGTAGTCAAACATAGCAACTGGAATGGAGAGAATGACAGAAACAACAACAATGACTGGATAAATGTATTACTTTGAAATACTGACATCGTAAATGTCATAGAGCCCTCATACCTGCCATGGGCAGGGACGTCTTCTACTAGCCCAGCTTGCTCCAAGCCCTGTCCAGCCTGGCCTTGGACATTCCCAGGGATCCAGAGGTAGCCACCGCTTCTCTGGGCACCCTGTGCCAGGGCCTCCTCTCCCTCACAGAAAATATTTTCTTCTTAATGTGTAATCTAAATCTCTCATCTTTCAGTTTAAACATCCCCTATTGTGCTCTCACTGCCTGTCACTCACCTTGTTTTTCATACTCCGTCTCTGAGTGCCAGAGGCTGCTATAAATTTTCCCCAGATCCCTGTCTTCTCCAGGTGAGCACCCCCAGCTCTCCCAGCCTGTCTCCACAGCAGAGGGGCTCCATTTCTCTGAGCATCTTTGTGTTCTCCTCTGGGCCCACTCCCTGTGTCCACAGCAGAGGGGCTCCAACTCTGAACATCTTTGTGTTCTCCCCTGGGCCCACTCTAGAATGTCCACGTGTTTCTTGTGCTGAGCACTCCAGGCCTAAAGCTTACTCATGGTCAACTGCATGGATGAGAGGCAAGTAGAGAGGCAGAGATAACTCATTAATAACTCAAAATAAAGTAGAGAGGCTGAGATAACTCCTAAATAAAACTCTCCCACCACAGCCTCATTGATAAGCTGAAGAAGTACACGCTGGGCAGACTCTGTGATGAGCTGACAACTGTCCAGGCTTCTGGTCTCGCTGGGTGCTGATCAATGACTCCACGACTGTTTGGCAGCTGGTAACAAGTGGAGCGTGACAGGCATCAATACCTGGGCCAATACTGTTCAATACTGTCATCAGTTGCCTTGATGCTGAGCATGTGATTCCTCAGCAAATTTCTAAATGATTCCAAGGGAGAGAGAGATGGCAAATCAACAGATCTTCATTCCAGCAAGACCTTGCTGAAATCAAAGACTGGATCATTAGAGAATCCTGGAAGTTCAGCAAAAAAAAGGGCAAAAAGCTGCTTCAGGACAGAACAGATCTTTCTATGAGCTGGCATGGGCTAGGAACAAACTGGGAGCTCTGCTGAAAAGCACCTGGGGTAACAGCGAATGACAACACACATACAAGCCAGCAGCACATTTTTGTTGTGAGTAAGGCAAACCACACACCAGACTGCACTAGGAAAACACAGCCAACAGATCAAGGGGAGTTATGACCCCATTTTGCTTAGTGCTCATGAGAAGATGACTTCTCAGCATGTTCTAAAACTAAAATATAGGTATGGATAAATTAGGAGGTGGGCACATCTTGTTTGAGCTTCTGGCCACTGTGTTTTTGTGTAATCTGCACTCTTGTCCCCTTAATAACATTTATGGGATGAGTGAGTGGGTGTCTGGCTTGTCTCAGTGTCTTGCTGCTGAAAGTTTATGCAGGGGAAAAAAGTCAATGTATTCAACTCTGAATCACAGCAGTGGAAAGGGAAGAAAAAAGGGATTTTCTTGCATTGCTGGATTTACATATGTCCTTGGGGAGCAGACGTCCATGTGGCAGCTGTAGAATTGTCTGCTGAAACCAGCTAGCTTTGCCTGTTAATACACAGCTTGCTCGGAGGAGAAGGTCAAGGCAACTTGTATTAATTACAACTTATATTAATTGCTTATCTGATGTTGCACAGTAGCCATCCAAAAGCACCTGTCCATAACAAAGGCTACAGTTTGTAAAAATTAAACAGTGTTCCAGGAAAGGCAGTTATAATAAATACCATTTAAATTAATGCTGATGAGACCTTAATGAGATATACTGTCAGTATAGCTACTACTTTTGTTTTGTTTAGCCTTCTAAGCACAGTTTATCTGAGAATCTCAAGGAGATTAAAGTCATTAATCACTTAGACTTCACAGAAGCTCTTATAATTTCCTTTTGTTTAAAATTGAAACTTACTGGAGTTTAAATTAGAGGCAGAACTAGAAAAATCATGTATAATCCTTCCTCCAGTACTTCCTATGGATCAGAAAAACATACTATTGCACCCAGGACTGGTACCCGTTCTCATTTCTGTAGTTCTAGCTGAATTTTGGCCACCATGGAGCAACTGAGAAGATCCAGTGGAACAAATGCTTCAGGAACAGTTCCCCACAAATATACAAAACCATATCACTGAAGGAAAGAAAACAAAACAAAACAAAACAACCAAATAAAACAGAAATTAAAATGAGACATTTGAGTCTCATTTACTTCATGCTGGTTTTATAATTAATATGAAACTTAAATTAAAAACAAACAAAGACTTTTCCTTGGGGTTAGTTGTATTCTATTTTTGTTAAAAAATTATTTTTCCTGAACCCTGATGAAGGAAACAATTATATTAAGGATTGAATATTAATGCTAGTCACTAAGCTAGGCTAAAACATTACCTATAACATGATTATATTTAATTGTTCCTCTCCCTTATAAATGCAGCAAAACTAACTTTGCAATCATGTTGGATAATTATTTTTGCAATACAGAAAGCTTTACATATGTAAATAGAAAGATTTACATATAAAATTAAAGATGTAATTTTCATTGTAAATGGAAAAAATATTTTCAAACAAACTAGAAAAACACCACACAGAATGACTGAAAGCTTCATGAAATTATATGAATTTTATACAAACTCATTTGCTCAGTTTCCAAAATTCAGTGTAATATGACCTCTGTATATCACAGGGCCCAGGATTTCATTCTGGACAATGAGCAGAAGAATCTGTGTTTTTTGGCTGGGACCATTTAATGTGAAGATAAACAATCAAATAATCACCTTCAGATTTTTGTTCTGAGTGTTAAATCTTTATGCTTTAATCTTAGCTTGATTTTTTTCTGCACTTTCCTCACAGTGGGTTTGTCTGGGATATTTTCAGGAAGGCAGTTTAAGATGGCAGTTCTGTCAATATAGAAGTAGGTCAGGAGCTCTGATGGAGCAAGTCCTGAAGTCTTGTCTTCCTTT
>VXBU01001113.1:75716-93867 GCA_013400315.1 Bombycilla garrulus | reverse complement strand
TTAAAATTAAAAAAAAAAAAAAAAAAAAAAGAAAATAAAGTAATGGAAGCTCTTCTGCTGTCCTCTGAAATGAAATTATGCCATCATGGAGAAGACTAAGAGTACTGTCATTCTTGTCCATGAGGATTCTCTATGTTTTGATTTTTCATGTGAACTTTTTTATTCAAATTAAAATGGATCTTTCCACTGCGTACAACATACTTGAGGAATGCAAATTACTTATATTAGTGATGCACAAAGAAAGGCTTGCAAGTTGAGTAAATGAACTCTACAAGGATGGGAAAAAACTTTTATCTTATTAGAAAATTATTTAAAGGTCTTAACCTCTTCTGTTCTAAAAATAGTTAATAAATGTCTTTTAATAACAGACTCCTTAGGAAAAAGGTTGCTACATTTTGCTCTCTCTCAGATGATTTACAAGGGTTTCTTAGACTAGCTTTATATTTCTAATTTCACCCTTATCAACAAGAGTCATGAACTTTTCTTGAGAGATGCTATGCCTTCTTTCTGGCAGAAAAACCTTCATGAGCTGTCAATGATTAAATTAATTGCAGGTATTTTTAGGCTTGTCTTCATCTACTAATTGGGAACCTCACATTCAAATCTCTGCATATATTGGAAAGCTTTTTAAAAGTTGTTAATTCAGAGCTTTGAAACACTGTCAAACTGGATTTGTCTAAAGATGGGTGTTTCTTGTGGACACTAAAGAATTACATTTCTAGATGCCATTATATTTAAAGATCTGGATACTTCTACACTGCTGATTTACGTTTGAGCGTTTTGGGTGTTTTAGTGGTTTTTTTGGTTCTCTTTTCTTTCCTTTTCTTCTCTTTTCTTTGGTTGGGGTTTTCTTTTGTAAGCCATTCACTTCTTTCTTGGTAGATTAACTTTTGGAAGCCAAAATATTCCTCTGAGATATATTTGCATATTAATGCAAGTTGAGAAATACTGGTCAGCTAGCTGTCAATTTTGGTTCATTAGCCATGTTATGCCTCATTTGTTGTAGGTAGATTAATGCTTCATGCATTATTAAAAAGTTAGTATTTTGTCATAGAAAAACAAAAATAGATTTTTTTTTCCCTGACACAATATATGTTTAATTTTTTTTTTAACTAACTAAACAGATTCCATTGATTGGACTTGAAAGTTTGATATGGTAAAATGAGAGAAGTTACATTAGAAAAACTGCCAGGGGCCCCTTGAGGAGAGCATATGTTTTAATGCATTCTCGTTTCTAATTTTTTAACTGAAAATGTTTTTGTAACTCCTTTAATATAAAATACTGTGCACAGGCTCATAGGTATGATATATTGAATAAAAAAATCTCCTGACATGTATATATCATTTAATTAAAATGTGGCACTTTGGCATTTGCAAATTATCTGAGTTATAGTATAAATACAGATCCCTCCCTTGTGAAAGATCTGTTGGATAACCACAGCCACTACTCTTTGTACGCATCAGTCCGTAACTTTAAATGCTTTTGTTGTCATATCTTTCAGTCTAAGTTTCGAGTTTTGTGGTTCCAGTAGTGGAGAAGAAGTCAAAGTCTTGCTGAATTAGTCACAGTCTGTTTTAGATATTAAGGCCAAAGAGCTTTACATAAGCATAGGCTGGTTTATTTCCGCCTTTTAACAAATGACCTACATATGTCTTCCAAAAATACTTAGATATGGCCTGTCTTCAAACAATTGAAGCTACAGCCACAATTTGATTTGATTTAAAATAATAGATATTAAGACCTTTTAAAGTCTGAGAGATTTAAAAGTAAATGAGATTAAGTCCTTCTTATTTACACCAAAATTTGGATTAATTAAAAATCCATGCTCTGAGAAGCACATATCTAGGTCTTGCTGACATCTGTTCATATTTTATAAAAAAGTCTACTGTTTTAGGCAGTTAGGCATATTTAACTTGCTAGGTAATGGAAGAATGCAGAGAATAAGGAGCCAGACTCTTTTCAGAAACAAAAATAAAAAAAAAAAAAGAAAAAGACTATTTCAATTAGATGTAAATTAAAATGAGAATTACCACAAGGGTGCATGTATGCTCTGGTAAGAACTCACTGAGGTTGTGGAATCTCTGTCCTTGAAGAAGTCAAACACTTGGCCAAACATAACCCTGATAAGTCCGTTGTAATGGTACCCATTACAGGCAGCAGGTTGGGCCAGGTGACTTCTGGAGGCCCTTCCATCCCGTGGGGGTTTGTGCTGCTGATGCCTTAACCACCTTAAAATCAGAAGCCAAACAAGATTCAAATGAGAAAAGGGTTCACCATTTGTTGAAGGTCCTCCAGGTACACTTATGGAAGAACGCATGTGCGATATAGGGCTTCAGCAATTTTATTAATGTAGAAAAGTAGCATAATTGACAAAAATCCCCAATTAGAAATACAGTTGATGATGTAATTTGCCTCTTGCTTCAGCCCTCTACTGAAGGCTCCCCTTTTGCTTCTAGCCCCATATTTTTTATGTCTAAATACATGGGAATGTGACATGGTCTTGCTTCACTGAAGAAGCAGGATTAAAACAGGATTCCAGAATGTGTTTGTCTAACAAAGTACTAAAGCTAGCTGAGAAACTACTCAACTATACAATAATAGTCTACAGAGCTATGAATACATAAAAAGCAAAAGTCTCTTTTTCATCAGCGCAGTGGGAAGTTTCTGTACCGGTGAATGTCAGGTGCTGAGGGGCGTGCCAGGGAAATGATTGCTCTGGAATTGCCATGATCACTTGTTAACAATGCTTTTCCTACCAGCCGCTTAAAGGAAGACTATTTTGTCCTAACATGGCTTGTTAAACCTGCATGTCCTTGCCTATTTGTTTTGTATCAACTCTGAGCTAGTAGAGCTCGTGTTTACTCCCCACATACGCCTGTGTTTTTCCCTTTGCCTTTCATTTCCGTGACAAGAACACAGGCTGACACATATTTAAAAACAACCTACTCAAGAACGAGGAGATAAAACTGAAGTTTATAGCAACGTTGCAAACGTGATGACGAATACATTTTTGTGCCTAAACCAAGAAGCTACAGGAACTTTAATTACTTCAACTCTGAGCTTCTATTTTACTGTATCTAAATAGGTTTAAACCTGTGACATTTAATATAAATTTTGTAAGCATTTCTGTTCATTTTCTACTATATGAATAAAAACAGATGCACTCTAATAGCTCAGGGATTTCACAGTTATGCCTGACTTAACAAAGGAACTTTCTTTCTTATTCTCATTAGTTTATCAGGAGTCTTCCCACAGTATTCAATGCAGTCACAACTAAGGAAAAAATGCATATATATTGCACCTAAATTGCTTCAGCCCATCATGTTCCAGAATTGAGAAATTAGCTGCACAACAAACTGCAGGAAAAAGAGAGGAGGGAGTGAGGAGGGAAATTCTAGCAGATTACACTTTGATAGTCAAATAAATAGGGAAATTACACGGGAGCGTAGGATATGTATGTTAACTTTTTGAACTTGTTAAGAACAAAGTCCAGAGAAAAATGCATTTGCTACATGGCTATTCATTCCTATGCCTCTTAAATTGTCCCAAAAGATGAGGAAAAATCTGCGAGAGGAAGAAAAGCTTGGGGCATACGTTTCTCTAATTCTATGAACCAGCACCATTCCAATATGTGGTAGTTTTGAGTTATGGTCTGTAGTCTTAAATTCATGCATTTAATCTCCTAATTATAATAACTCAAAAAATCATATGTCATATCCAAAATACAAAACCAAATTTAAAAGCTCTTAAGTAATGTAAAAATATAGGTTAAATAATGTGGATTTTTTTGTTTGTGTTCCTGTGGTGGGTGGGTGGATGGGACTTGGCTGGAACCATCAAAGTCCCCACAAACAGCCCGAGACTCACTTCTGAGGCTTCCACCAGAGGACTGCTTATGATCAAAAGACAATGCGAAACTCCCCTCACCAGAGGAGGTGCTTGGACATTCCCACCTGAACCTGAGCTTATACCAGTGCCCTGGAGTTTGTGTTTTGTGAGACTCCCATTCTTCACTCTCAATGGATCAAGATGTTTGATCATCACTTTGTTCAAAGGCAGCAATCTTGATGTAAAGCCGTGGGTGGTGTTTGCATATATTGCTACTCTTCTTTCTTTCTCCTTCTTCCACTCTTTTCCCCCATAACCCTTTATTAAGTGATACTTTTAAGCTTTCATATTGGCATGTTACTACAGATAATAATAACTAAAATGGCCACACACCTGCTTTCCATTGCAACCACTTTTAAAAGAAACACTACAGATATAGATATATTTACAAACATCAATCATTCCGTGCTTGTTCACTCTCATCAGCCTCAAGGGATTAATTAACAAGAACCTGGGCTGCCCTTGCCTCCAGGAGCAGGTCGTAACACCAGCTACCCTCATGGGCAGTACCAACTTGTCTTGGAGCATTCCCAATCTCTCAGGTTGCACAAAGGTCACAGAAATGCTCATTAGGACTCAGCCTTGACGAACAGCACCTTGGCTGTGCAGCACCACCCTCCTTGATGGGCTCAGACTTGGCCAGCAGTGCATCCATGTCAGAGATGGCCAGCACCAGATCCATCAGATATGGGGAAAGCTTCCAGCAGTTTCTCATAGTAGCCACCCCTGTAGTCTCCCCTCACACCAAAACCTTGTCATGGGAACCCAATACAACTTTTCTTCTATACAACAAGAGCTGAGGATAACCTATATCACCTTCCAGCTAGAGCTGATGACAGATTTCTAAGGGTTTTGTTTTATTTTCCTGTTGTCAGCTCAAATTTAACTGTGTATGTAGCTATTTACAGTGTTAATGCCTCTTTTCTTCATTTGAACTTGTACTCATATTTTTACCTTACTCTGTACATTTATTGGATATCAGCAGGCCTCGTTAAAAAATGACATGATATTAATAGGGCAAGATAGTGTTACATTCCATCACTACCCAGGGAATATATACACTGATTTCAGTTTCCTTGTTTTTTCCTGATGCTATAATAATTACCAGGATCCTTCACAGAACATACTGTTTTTTAACAGATTGCTCAAAAAAGTTTAGTCGCTAATTGTGACAGAGACATAGGCTTTCACTAGAGTGTGTAATGGTTAGCTGACAGTGAAATATCATAAGCAAGGTTCTTAGAAGTGTTCTATTTTCTGCCAAAACTGGTGAGTATCAGGAATCCAAAAAACATTATAAATTAAATGTACTTTTGCCATACAACACAACCACTCATGACCACAAACTACACAGCTGGGTGCATTTTCATGTACTCCTGACTCCAGCACAAAATCACAGTCCTTTTCTGTCTACTCAACCCCTCTCCCCATTAGAATGGCCACTGGTTTTGTACACACATGCACTGGTATTTGTTGCATAGTGAGAGCTGATCAGTTAACAAAGAAAAAAAAAAAAAAAAAAAAAAAAAAAAAAAGAGAGAAAGAGAAATTATTACTCTGTGGTACTGTATTGGGAACTCTTGGGAAGTCTTAGCCAGGAGAGCAGCTTCCTAAGGAAAGGGGCATGCAGTGACACAGGACAGTCCTTGGGAGCTGTCCCTTCAGTTGGCAACTAAATCCAACCATGCATTTCCTCCACATCTGCAAGCAATGTGCATTTTTGCATGATTTTCTCAAAAAGTTTAATTTTATGATTAAAATTTTCAGCTTCTGAGTTGACTTTTCTCATTGATTAAGACCTAATTGTTGATGTAGAGATTCATTAGATGACAAAATGTTTTAATTACAGGCCTCTGAATTTTACAGAATAAAATCCTGAGCAGAAAGGAGAGAACAGCTCTGATAATAAAGGTCTGTAAACTCATCAGTGGCTTCTACAAGTCATGACTTCAAACCCAAAGTCCTGATTAGTGATGCCTTGTTATGTTCTAAGAATAGCTTGCTTTTTTCTTGCTCCATTAAAAAAATTAAATTAAACTATCTGACCAATCACACTACGATCATACCGTAAGCACAAGTTGGTAACAATTCTTGTTGCATTGAAGCTCTGTTGCCCCAGGCTGGGGAAAGGGATCCCATGGTAGGCCCATAACCAGCCTCAGAGCATGTCTGTACTACAAACAGTTGTCCTTAAACTGTCCTTTTTTCTGATGATATGGTTCTGATGATATGGAGAAGTCAAAGGGTGCCAGAAGCCAAAGTACTTTCCAGGTTCTTCTGCAACAACCTTAGCAGAAAGGTAGAAAATAACTCCATTTTGTGTTCCAAATTAAATATCTCCCCCAGGTCTGTCACAGGCATTACATTTCTGTGTGCTGCTGGTGACCATTCTCTGTTTCTGTGAGCATAATCTTCATTTTCTTAAATTTGCTGCAGGCCTGGACCTTGCACCTTTCACAGCCTGCTATTATCAACTTCCTGGCAGAGCTGGCATCCTGCCACAGACCTGCCAGAGACCTTGTCCTCTACAAGATAGCAGACATGGATATGCTTGAGATTGTTCAAGTGGTGCATCTAAAATACCTACCCCGAATTCTGATTTCCTCCTCTGTTGATCATGACAGTCAAAATCAACTGAGAATGAAAGAAAAGGTTCTATGACACTCAGAGTGCTGTAAGAATTCCTAAATCTCTGGAGAAAGCCTGCATAAAAGATACACACTCTGATCTGTAATAGTTAAAAGAAAACCAAAGTAACCAAAAATAAACCCCAAAGGCAGTAACACAAGTGTAGCTAGATCCATGGACTTTGTTGAAATTTGAGAAATCTGTTGGGAAGGAATGGCCTGTATTTTTTTCTAGAATCCTGTACTTGCACACATGCTCCCAGACAGTGCTGGAAAACCTCTACAGCACAACTGTGATCCCAAAGATGGAAACGCTCTATGTTGAATGTTAGACTGTAAACGTGGATGCCTGTGTGCCAAATTACCTCTTTCTGAGTCTCCAGCCCTGTCATATGTCAATAGGACAACCGGGTTCTTGGATAGGACAACAAGCAAGGAGACCAAAGGCAAGTTCAACCAGCATCGTATTGACATCTTTTGCCTGATATAAAAATCATGAAGATCTAACAAGGATGCTTTGGGGTGGGAATATAACATTTCCAAGGATTCTCTCATGCAAAAGGGTCAAGTTTGCATTGCAGTCACTACCCAAGGACACTTCATCAAACGTGGATAGCATGCTATCTCTGGAATTTAAATTCCCCAGCAAATGCGATTCCACTCACCAATAGTAATTTGAGGAAATTTCTTGGCTAAGCATGTAAGCAAGCAGTCACACACTGGTAATAGGATTGTAGAAGGCTTATTTTCCTGGACAAAAACTTCAAGCTATTTCAGGACCCCTACAGGCAAAAGTGGTTTACTAAGCTACTTGAAAATGAACTTTGGATTGCATGTGGATGATGTGACTGAAGCCAGTAGCAAAACCCCATTGATTTTTTGAGAGTTAGCTACCTAACCTTTATAAATGTTTTCATAAACACTAAATGATTGATTGGATGTTTGGGACTCCAAAACTAGGAAACCATTTTTTTGCTAGGAAAAACTGTACATAGACACAGATATTAGCCAATGATGCCTTAATTTTTACAGTTTCTGTCTTATATATGTTTTTAGCTTTTCAGAAAGTTGTGGATCCCAGATATGTGAACATTGCATTTCCTTTGCCTCAGCTCCCTTCTTTCCAAATGAAGTAGTGAACCTTTTTGACATACAAATTAGAGCATCATAATTATATTTTTGCTAAGTAAATGACAGCTAATGAGCTATAAGCAGGTGTATGCTAGAAGATGCAGAAAATAAACCACCAGTGTGCTGTTGTTATTTTTAGTTGTATAAATCACAGAAGTATGCATACAGAGGAGAAGAAAGAACCTTTAATAATTAAGATAATAGTAAAGAATGCTTCTCAGGCCCTGTCTAATAAGTTAATGAAAAACTATTTTTTTTCCATCAGTATCAACATGAGGAGAGAGAGAAATGTTTGAACTCTGCAGAATATAAATATACAGACCAAAGAAATCACTTGGAATTTTTGAATGATCTATAATCAAATTTTGTTATTTATAAATATTTCAGCAGGCTTTTTTGTGTTTACTGTATACTCTTTAAAGTTGAGGATCAACAGGTTTGTGGATTTTCTGGTACCACAACTTCGACGTCAAAGTATTAAAATTAAATTTCCTAGTTCTTATTTGCATTGTGGCAGTTTGGAAAAGTCTAATAGCTCTTCGGGGTGTGTTAGATGATTTTCAGAATAATCAGAAATTTCAGTGGAAGTGCAACAGTGACACAAACTTAAATGGAAACATTTTAAAGACTTTATATCTGACTTTTCCTGAAAACATGTGTGTTTGTGTTTTTGATATGATAAGGAGTCAACAGTGCAGCTGACTTCATTAGTCATGTAGGAATAGATCTACTTTCATAGAATTTTATTCCAAAGTAGTTTATGGAGTTAAACAACACAAGACCACACATAACATAAATCATGGGGAGCAGTAATGTGGAGACGTTATATGGAGAACAAATTAAGGCATTCAGTCATAAAGGCAATAACTTATGGAGAGAAAAATTAAGAAACATTCAATAGGTTTCAAAAAGAGATGAGGAGAAAAAAAGAAGTCAATGAGGCAGGATGCTCAATGAAGCCTCTTTTAGGTGATGAGTGCTAAGGAGAAGACTTCTACATCAACAGTTTGCAGAAGGGTAAAGAAGAGATCCCTGATAAACAAAGAAAAAAGAAAGGGAAAGAATAAAAAGAAATAAAGTCAGATCACTTATATTTCTTGATAATCCTCCTAAAATCTTTTGGCAGTAAGGCTTTTTACAGTACTTTCTTCTGGTATCTGTCTAATATAGAAAAAATAACTAACTGTACCCTTGTGATACTCAGATTATTTAGAACTAATCAACATGCCATGAGCAATGTAGATTTTTCAGTACATTTCTTCTAGAATAATTTATTTTATCAGTTTGAACAATACCTCTGAATGCAATAAAATTTTATATATTTGAGGGAAACAAAGGAAAAAAGAATGACAAATTTTCAGCATTGTGATGCTGTGATGCTACCAAAAGGAAGGGATTTTCATGGGAGAAATTATACAACATCCCAAACAATCAGGAAAAGCCACTTTTTGTGGACAGTTCCAGTTTGTTCTAATCTGAGAAATCATGTGGAGCCAAGTTTTGTGTTTCATGTCCACTCTGGAATCTTCTATCAGCATGCCTTATTTACAGAGCAGTTGCCATCGGTCAACAGAGCGGTGTTCTGCTATGCATTGTCAAGGGTCGAGGTACGCTGCTTATTTGGACAGCATTTCTTTAAAGGCAAAATTTCCTGTTTAGACAAGTTTTCTTTTGAGTATTTTGAAGGGTAGAGCAAATCCTTAGTAAAAATACAATCTGTTGCTTGAAGCAGGTGTCTTAAGAGACTTGCTTTCCATTCCTTTTCCTGTTGAGCTGCTTTAACCAACTTGGTTTATTAGATTCTTTTTATTTCCCCATTTTTTTTTGAAAAATAAATTACTGTAATTTTCTTCCTGAGGCATTCTTTTGAAAAAAATACAGAGAAATGTTACCTAATATATTACAGAGGGACCTAAAAGATTTTCAGTTGTGTTCTAGCAGTGCAGGTCTGAAATGTCCACTGTCACTGTTGTGTATTTATTCTAATCTGTAAGTGTTCATGTCTTCTGAAACATTATATCCTAATTTACTATTTTTGTCACCACCTTTTGTCAGAAAACAGTGTGCATAACTTCTCCAACATTACTGAATTAACAATTCAAGACCATGTCTGGGTCATGAACAACCAAGTAATTGCCTGTTAAAAACTGTACATTACACCTAAAAGACACAATGACACTGGCAAGGAAATTACTGGTAACCCATTTACAAGTGCATGTTGATTTAATTAGGAAATTAGCAGGTTTTTTTTTTTATAATACTTGTTTCTTAATTAAAGTCTTCACGGTGTTTGAGTGCTTATTATGTCCATTTTAAATGGATACACTGGATGCATTTTGGTATACATTTAAAATTACCTTCTTCCTCCCATCCTTCCCCTTGCCTTCATTCATATTCATTAAATAAATATTATATAAAATTCATTACATTTCTTTCAGAATCCCATCTGAACAAAATGAATATTAAGTGAAGAGGTGTATGTCCTCTACAATAAGACATGGAGAAAGAAAAAAAAAATCTTTGCTGGCAATTGGTTTATGCTAATACCTATTTATCATCACTTTGCAAAGTTGTAGCCTGAACTCATTTCCAGATGAATGGGATTTCCATTGTAGCAGTTTCATGAGGGACGCAGACAGTGGCTCTTGCATTGATTTGGTCTTACTTCCTTGGATGTTGACTGAATGTTCCTGTTCCCTGAGTAATTTCTTGTTTGAACTAGGGCAATATTTAGCCAAATATCTAATTTTGGATTTCAGATCAGTGCCAAAACCACCACAGAAACATACAGGACAGATGCGGCTGCTTCTGCTTGACATTATTGTGGTTCTATAAAAAAGATAAATCTTCCCAGTTGCATGATTTTGGGTCATCATCTCAAAATCCATGCTTACCAAGTGAAAATAGCTGTTACAGCTGTATAGGTAGGATAATCCCTTAAAGTGGTGGAGAATAAGAAGTATTCTGTTTCTGGCCTCTGAATCCTAGTAAATTAATGTCTGTATACTGAACTTTTTTAGGCTAAAAGCTACGTAGAGCATATGGTAAGCCCAGATCATTATAAAATTATCTTCCACATTTAGGGTTGAAATCAGGTCAAACTTTTTGTTTATTGGGCCAATAGTGGCTGAAATAAAGTGTTGGTGATAAATTACTGGTATTACACTGTGATAATGATAAAGTAAATTATTTCAGAAAACTAATTTAGTATTTTAATAGTAACATAACTGAGATTTATATGAACAATTTTACACTCTTGACTAGTAACCCTTTTATTGATGAGTTAATGGCCAGCTAGATAAATTAGGCTCTGTCAGCTTCACCCAATGCCTTATAACAGCTCACATTGGTCATTATCTGGTTGATTGGTAAAGTGTTTTATTATTGCTTTGGAAATATTACCTAAAATGAAGCACAGTAATTTCTGATCCTTTATCATTTTTATTTTGATGGCTTGACTTCTTTTAATCAAAAAATGTGATGCACATTGAGAACCCAAAATCTAAGCTGCTAACATAACTTAAACTGAAACCATCAAAGTTACTTTTCCAATACAGACATTTGCACTTGGAATCGTAGCCCACTTACGCCCTGTCAAAACATCAGGATCCACAGACAGATTAAACCTGTTACAAAGAATTCCGTATGCACTCAGTTGTAAAAAGGTTTGATACATTTCATAAGGTTGAGATTCTACGCAATATTGTCTAATTAAGTTCTGTGAAACTTTTTTCCTTAGTGTTCACACAAATTCAGGTAGCTATTCTTTCTTTAACCATTTCAAAATATGTTTAACCAAGACACACCATGTATACAGTGTGACAATTACCTCCTATTTTTTTATTTTTTAAGGTAACATTTTACTTTAACAGGCGTTCTCAAAAGCATCCTTTATTGCAGCCACATTCATGAGTCAGAGCATATTTCTGTTCTTTGAATTAAATGAACATCCTACAGAGAAAAAAATACATTTGTAATTAAGAGAGCTGCAGTGTGAATTTTCACAAGGCATCATATGTTAATAATTTGTTAGCAGCTTTTCCTTAATTGTGGTAGTTGTCACCTTCTCTTTCATTCTGTTCTAAAACCAAATACTGTTTTAGTCTCCAATTCATAAAAGTCATCTCTGATTTACTGTTTAAGTGTAAATGTTAACAGACACAATCTCTTTTCACAGTTGGGCAGAATCAAGTGGATAGGAAAAGGCATTATAGGAAGAAACCAGAATTTTGAATTTCCTAAGTAAATAATTAAAAAATATGTGAAAGGCAACAATCACAATTTATCTAATAAAAATTTGCATGCTTTTCTGTGTGTGATGTGAATATTTCCAAATGAAGAATGATAAAAGAACTTCAAAGATCGTATCTGACCAGAGGTGTATGATGTGTGACCAGAGGTAGCCAAGCTCAGTTGTCCTTTCCCAGCCACAATCTTTTGTGCATCTGATGACTCTTGAAAGATTCAGTATCAGAATCATGCTAGAACTCATCAAACTATGACTGTAGGAATTCTGCCCTCCCTGTACTACATTGAATAGTGCCCATTACTAATTAAATGTTTTTCATGCATCGTTTGGGGTGAGCTGCAGTTCTTTACATGCTTTCCCTAAGGACCTCTAGAGCTCTCATCACCATTCTGTTTGATCACTTCAAGCTTTACTACATCCACTCCCAGTACAATTCCCACTAACTGGGACAGAATTTAGGTGGCGGGCTGATACTGTGCAGGGATCACCCTTAGCACTGTACCAGCTACTACGAAGAAAATTAGTGTGTCCCAGATGAAACCAAGACAGTTAGGGATTTAATTTTTCCTTTATCAGGAGTCTGACAGGAAAATAGTGAGTTCCCTTGATTTCTCATCATTCCAGTTTGTGTTCAATCTCTTGAAAAGCCTTCAAGCATGAATGCACATCTATGAAAGATCAGATCTAGTTTCCAGGGGTATTCAGGAATGAGATTACTTTGTTATCTGCAAAGACACTTGCAGGGAAAATTTGGTTATAAAATATCTTGGAGTGAGAAAACAAGGAAGAATTAAAAAAAAAAAAAAAAAGACAACCAACTGAGCCTTTGTCATGGTTTAACCCCAGCTGTCAACCAAGCACCACACAGCTGCTTGTTCATTCTCCCACACCAGTGGGATGAGGAAAGTGAATTGGAGTGGCAAAAGTGAGAAAACTTGTCTGTTAAGATAAGAAAAATTTAATAATGACTATAAACATTATTATCTGTTACTGTTATTAAATGAAAAGGAAAATAAAAAAGACAGATAAATAAAACCCAAGAAACACAGTGATGCATGTAGAAATAACTGCTCATCGACAACCAATCTGTGCTCAAACAGTCTCTGAGCAGCATTGCTCCCAACCAGCCTTCTCCACAGTTTTGTTGCTGAACATGATTCCGTATGGAAAATCCCATTGGTCAGCTAAGTCAGCTGTCCTAGCTGTGTCCTTTCCCGGCTCTTGTCCCCCCCAGTCTTCTTCCAGGTGGGGCTGTGTGAGGAGCAGAAAATGCCTTGGCTCTGTATGAGCCCTGGTCAGACATAGAACAAATGTCCCTGAATCATCAACACTGTTTATTGCACAAATGCAAAACACAGCCCCACACCAGCTGCCATGAAGAAAATTAATTCTACCCCAGCCAAAACCAGCCCTCCCTGATTGGTGCAGTCCAAGATTGTTCGTTTGGTCTTTGAATAGCTTGCCTTTGATTCCACAATGAAAAAATGAGAAAATAAGCTGGGTTCATGGAAACCCGTAGATTTGAAAGGGTTAAAATAGCTCATCCAGTCCAATTACCTGTGCAGAGCAGGTCTGTACAAAATGGGTTGCTCAAGGCCTTGGTCAAATAACTTAATTTTGTCAAGGATGGAGATCCCACAGCCTCTCCAGAGCCCTGTTCCAATATTTAGCCTTTTTTGCATTAAATATTGGCTTGGACTCCTGGTTATTCCTGGTTTCTGCAAGGACCTTGTTGATGTCCCCTTTTATCCAAATTTTGACTTTTCTTGATGGTATACAGTCTTCTTTCCTCTTGTGAAAGATTCTTACCTGAGCACCTGCCATGGTTTGACACTGGCCCAAAAGCCAGGCACCCATGAGAGTCACTCACTCACCCTCCCCTGCCACAGCAGGCAGAAGTGAGAACAAAAGTTAGTGAAGAGTTCATGAGTTGAGACAAGGACTGGGAGAAAACACTCCAAGTGCAAAACAGGCTCAGGTTAAAGGTACAAAGTGAGTTTATTACTAACAGAGTCAGAGGAGGATAGTAAGTAAAACAGGGCTTTAAACTACTTTTTTTTCCTTTTCCCCTAGCCTCTCCCTCCTTTCCACCTAACAGTGCATGGAGACAGGGCATGAGGGTTTTGGTCAGTTCACCACCTCAGGTTTTCTTCTGTTGCTCTCTCACTGGCCCAGCTTTGGCTAGCAGCTTGTTCACCTTCAGAGCCATCAGGGTCTGGCTCTGTGGACATGGTGGAAGCTTCCAGCGGCTTCTCACCTCTGTGTCCCCCCACTGCCAAAAAACAGGCCATGCAAAGCCAACACAGCACCTCAGCTGAAGGATATGAGACCACCAGTAATTCCAGCTCAGGGCAGGAGCAAGAGGCACTTTTGATGGCTTGTACAGAAGAATTGTCCCTCAGGAGCTCTTGGAAGAAGCCTCTGATGCCACAGGAGCTGTTGCAGGTGGTGTCAGCGAATGCTGAAGAGTCAACATTTACAGCTAGGGAAGAGCCAATACTTATCTCCAGAAACAATGGTATTTAAATCATGGAGGAAAGTGGATTCATTTTCCTTAAGTCTGTCCATCGCTACTGGTTTATTTGATTTTTTTTACTCCTTAAACAAGACACACACATAAGCATAATTATTCATCTTTTCCCTTGGTTATTTTGTGTGATTAGTTTAGGCTAGATGGCTTAGTGATACCTACAGATAGTACAAATAACTCAGTCTCATACGGAATATTGGTAATCCCAGCAGAATCCAGCCCTTGACAGTGGATATTAACATTTCTTTCCCATGACAGTTTGCAGTGGCAAACAAAAATATCCTATATCTATATAAATCCTAACATTTTTTCAGGTTAATGAAAGAGAAATCAACATAACATATTGAATGGGCTAGGAAACACGTTTATATGTAAGTAGGACTTTTTTCTTCCTTTTTCTTTTTTTCTACACTCATTAACTTAGAAAAATTGTATTCAGTAGTAGCTGACCTAAGGAGCACATTTATATTTGCTCAGGCAGCAAAAATGTAGACAAGAAAATGTCTTTTTCAGCAACATAAAGACAGATGAGGCATAAGAGGAGAGTCTTTAGAATAATAATTATATAACTAACTTAATTAGTCTTGCTTCAATCAAAAGACAAGCAAGTTAGTTTATATCCACAGAGGCTAAAATATTTTTAAAAATACACAAAGGCTTCTCCAGGGTGTTGTGTTATGTTTATGATCCTTGGAAGAAAACAGAATCCATCTAACTGGATGAAATAAAAAATTGTGGGTATATGTAAAGCAAAATTATATAAGGCAGTTCAGAAAATGAACAGAAATATACCACTCAAGTCCCTAAAATTAAGTGAAACAGAATCATCAGGAAAGGCATCATTGTTACTTCTATTGTAGCAGCATGTGGACTGACACTTGGACTGACACTAGGTCCCCTAAATATGAGGTGTTTTCAAAGCCCAGAGTGAATTCTCTGTTCAAAAACAGTCAGACCAGATAAAGAAGAGGAGTAGTAAATAATGTCCTTATTTTATGAGTAGAGAAATGAAGCTTCTCCAAAGTGACACGGGGAATCTGTGAAGGCAGCCAACTGAAACTTGAGTCTGTCACTTTGCGATTCATTTTAAAAAAAGGATGTGAACTCAGGACAGATTTAATTTAAATGAGCATACAAAGGTCCTGTGAAAACCTCAGAGAAATGCAGGCAAAGCTTCACAGCTGGCCACATAAATTGGTTAGTTCCTGTGACTATTGATTCACTCACATTAGACTGAGAAGGGGCACAGGAGCCACAGGAGTTTTTTGCATTTCTCTGCATGGTATGGGTTGTCACTGAGATAACTTCAAACTCACTCTGACTGGACATAGTATGCAACACTTAGAGATGCTTTTGTAAATTCATACAAAGATATTGCTACAGGCATTCTGGGATATTGGAAGACTCTCTGAAATATGAAAGGACAGTGAATTCAAGTAATCATGCAATTAGCAGTGATGATGGTGTTGATGGTTTTTGGTTTTTGTTTTTTTTTTTATTATCGCACCTTAGTGAAACAGCCTAAAATTCAGGGGAAAACTATGAAACACTACTTGGCTCTCTCTGCTGGAAATANCATACGGAATATTGGTAATCCCAGCAGAATCCAGCCCTTGACAGTGGATATTAACATTTCTTTCCCATGACAGTTTGCAGTGGCAAACAAAAATATCCTATATCTATATAAATCCTAACATTTTTTCAGGTTAATGAAAGAGAAATCAACATAACATATTGAATGGGCTAGGAAACACGTTTATATGTAAGTAGGACTTTTTTCTTCCTTTTTCTTTTTTTCTACACTCATTAACTTAGAAAAATTGTATTCAGTAGTAGCTGACCTAAGGAGCACATTTATATTTGCTCAGGCAGCAAAAATGTAGACAAGAAAATGTCTTTTTCAGCAACATAAAGACAGATGAGGCATAAGAGGAGAGNTCATTGTTACTTCTATTGTAGCAGCATGTGGACTGACACTTGGACTGACACTAGGTCCCCTAAATATGAGGTGTTTTCAAAGCCCAGAGAGAATTCTCTGTTCAAAAACAGTCAGACCAGATAAAGAAGAGGAGTAGTAAATAATGTCCTTATTTTATGAGTAGAGAAATGAAGCTTCTCCAAAGTGACACGGGGAATCTGTGAAGGCAGCCAACTGAAACTTGAGTCTGTCACTTTGCGATTCATTTTAAAAAAAGGATGTGAACTCAGGACAGATTTAATTTAAATGAGCATACAAAGGTCCTGTGAAAACCTCAGAGAAATGCAGGCAAAGCTTCACAGCTGGCCACATAAATTGGTTAGTTCCTGTGACTATTGATTCACTCACATTAGACTGAGAAGGGGCACAGGAGCCACAGGAGTTTTTTGCATTTCTCTGCATGGTATGGGTTGTCACTGAGATAACTTCAAACTCACTCTGACTGGACATAGTATGCAACACTTAGAGATGCTTTTGTAAATTCATACAAAGATATTGCTACAGGCATTCTGGGATATTGGAAGACTCTCTGAAATATGAAAGGACAGTGAATTCAAGTAATCATGCAATTAGCAGTGATGATGGTGTTGATGGTTTTTGGTTTTTGTTTTTTTTTTTATTATCGCACCTTAGTGAAACAGCCTAAAATTCAGGGGAAAACTATGAAACACTACTTGGCTCTCTCTGCTGGAAATATCAGCAGAGGAATTGGAGGTATCTGCTACACTTATGTTGCCAATACTTGAAGATTTCTGCATCTGCAGAAAACAAAGTAAAGTTAACCATCCATGTTAGAGGACTATATGGAACAGAACTATCACTCCTTTAGGAATTAAAAAAAAAAAAAATTGACTCTGATGTTTCTTTCTCCTGAGTCTTATTTTCCTTTTCTGTTTATAAACCTTCTAAATATTCTAAAAAATAAAAGCAAGTTTTCTTTTATCCCTAAATATTTTAACATAGCTATTCTCTGACTGAGAACAAATGTGATATTTTTCCCCTGCCAACTCAGTAAGTTCCACCCACACAGAGCTTAAAGGGTAATGAAATTAAAATTCTTTGGCATTCTCTTCTACGTCTTGCATAATGGAAGAGTGAAAATGGGAGAAAGTAAAAAGATTACATCAGAATTAATCCGAACTTACGATTAACTCATGAATGCAATTATGTTTTTTAAAAAAAATAAGGAACTAAGTTAAATTAAATAAAAGCAGTATTAGAAAAGAGTGTGCAAAAACTGAAGAATAAATAGCACATTCCTTGACCTGCTTGAGTAATCAATGTATTGCAAAACCAGTCTAGAGAATATAATAAAATGAAATAAGCTCTTTGCCTGTCTCTTTCTCTCCCTTTCTACCACGTAGACTCTCACACAGTAGTAAATAGTCAAGGAGTCTTTGAGGAAGAAAAAAAGTTCATTCTAAATTTCATTTTGATGGACCGTGGCTTTTTCTCCCAAAAATATGGTAAAGGAAAGAATGCAAGACGTTATATTGATCTCTTTTTCTTTCTTTCTTATAAGGCAAAACAGTGAAAATTAACTCTTCAGTGAAAGGAATTGCTTACAACCTATCTATAACCACATGAAAATTCATACATAACTTCCTTCTGTCACAAGGAAAATTAAATTTTTTAAGGGTTGTTTTGTTTTGTGTTTGGTTTGGTTTTGTTTTTTAACATATAAACTTTTTAGATAGATTTTTTACTTTTTCTCCTAGTTTTTTTTATTGAAGTGATCTGCCATGCT
>VXBU01001113.1:57098-73229 GCA_013400315.1 Bombycilla garrulus | reverse complement strand
CTTTGAAGGGATCTTTGAAAGTTGGTTCCAAAATCTTCACTCCCAAGACCCATTAAACCAGTATAGTAGTATTTGTACACTTACTTAAAATTCCTGTGTACTCTTGCCAGCTCTGTAGGTAGGAGATTGTGACCTTGGAGACAAATTAAAACATTAGTTTTCATCAGTGCTTTAACAGCTTTACTTTTTGGAAGGCAGAACACTCACTTGACTCAATATAGCAAGGTAAAACTGTAAGGAATAATTTCCTGTAATATGTCAATAAGGTAAAGACCACAGTGATTCCCACTTAATGATGAAACATTAACTGACTTGAGCAAATTGTATCTTTTACATAAAACAAACAAACAAAAAAACAACCAAACAAAAACCAAATTAAAAAACCCAACCAGCCAACCAACCAAAAAAAAACCAACTAATTTTGGGTGTCATCAAACACAAAAGGACACAGACGCAAAGGTTTTAAAAACAAAAGATGACAATTTGTAATCCTGGTCTAATTGTTATGCATGTGGGCACAGAGAGGTCAGCAAAAAGAGCATAGAAATGTCTGTCTCCTGTGAGGAAATATTGTCTAGGGATGGCATTGGAAGGAATATGATTACAGAGGAAGTAACCCAATAGCATGCAAAGATCCGAAAAATTATTATGAAGTAAAATTAGGGCATGAATGTATGCTTTCCTGTATACTTTGCAAATTTCTAAAAATTTCAAGCCGTTACCATTATCCTGCCTTATCAAGTGCTCTCTTTCTTCTCTGTGCCTCTTTGTGGGTGCAAAATCTGGTACGTGTTGAATTGATTTTTGTCAAATATATTCAACATAGCCAAGTGTTCAGAATTTTAGATAGTCCCGTTCCTTCGATATGTCTATGCCTACAGCTGGAATACTAACTAGGGTTCACTGGAGGTAGAATAGAGTATAGAAATGTGTGACTGGTACTTCCAGCACTGCCTAGTTCCATGTAGGGGTGCTGAATAATCTCTGGGAAGTTTATTCTTAAAGAAGCATAATGATAGCAGCTATATTGGAAAGAAGAGAATCAAAATGAAGAGCAGAGAAATAAATAAGTGGACAGGGATTGTGGAGGAGAGGTTATGTCTTGAGCTGTGTCCTTCATTGCTAAACTCCAGCAACACATGCACGGGAATATAGCCCTTTCTCTAAGATAAAAGCATGAGTGTGCTAAGATAAAAGTATCAGTGTTTATCTTATATATATATATTTTTTTTTTAATTCCTAAGCAGATAAAAAAATGATAGATAACAGTCAGACAGCAGCTGTGGACAGAGCAGAGCCTGTGTAGGTGATTCCAGTGGATCACTGAGCGGTTTTGAATTTGTACAAAGCATCTCAGACCTGAAAATGTCCCAGCTGCCCAGGTAAGCCACTAAAGGGTAAGAAGCTTTTCAATCTGAGTTATAATTGTCATATACCTTGCACATAGAGCTTATTCCCCTTCAAGACACCTAAAAAGCAGCAAACTTTTTTCTATTTTCATTGAATTACATGTTTTTGTACACTTTCAAGTGAACTGCTCTGAAAATACTGGCTTTTGAACTGTGCTTAATCCATATTGCTGTTTCTGCTGTTTGGTTACGATCTGGACAATTGTTCTGTTTCAAATTCTACCCCTTGTCATCCATCCACATTTAGCTTGCATGCCTGCTCCCTCCCGTTCTGCACTAGTGCAGGTGTGATAATGCCATGGTGTGAGGTCTGAGATTGTACGAGGTCACTGCTAAAAGCTTTGCAACCTTTTCCTTTCATGTTTAGCAGTCTGTGAACTTCCTCCTGCAGTTCAGCTGGAGAATTTGATTTTTCCATTGAGCTGACAGAAACTATTGATGGTTTGTGTGCAAGCTATTCCACTGTCTCTTTGAAGAAGAACTTAAAGCTGAGTAAAATAACTGGTGATGTTTGGTGCACCATTAATAATTTTTGGGGGGTTTCTGTCTCACCTGAATATAGTAGATAGATGAATGATTACAGTAGCAGATGTGAATTGTGACGTCAATGCTATTTCTGGCCCACTTAATGGAATAATCTATCAGAGGGAGGCTGTAATGACAGGCAAGTGATGTATGAGCAAACAACTCTTGTGATGTCAGTCCAACTTCTCTTGTTCTGTACCAGGTAAAGGTTACCGTGTCAATGAATGAGTCACTTCTGTCCTGTCATTAGCCTCATTCACCAGTAAAGGCTTCTTGAGTAGCTTCAACCAATGTAGGTAGTCCTGTCTCTCTTCTCAGATCTTGTACTTTATACTTATGGGAAATTGTGAGATTTATATCATATCTTGAGAGGGACTTATAAACTCCACCTGCCATTCCTCTAGACTAAGAAGTCTATGGGTATCTTGCATGGCATATCCCTCCTGCAGGTGATAATTATTTTGTAGTTTAAATTTTGCCTTTTTTTTTTTTTTTTAAGTTTTGGGTGGAGTTTCAGGGAGCCAAGTGTGATTTTGTCTTGTTTTCCTTAATTAGATGTTGTAGCAAGCAGATTTTACTTTTTTTGCCTGTTACTAAGGTCTTTGTAATCCCCACAGCTTCACATCAACGTCCATTTGGATGCCTGGTGAAGCAAGAGCTTTCCCATTCCCAGCATCTAGTTTGTACCTCACACATGCAAGTTAAAATATTTCAAGTGGCCACCACTGAACATCACTGCATTCATGCAAGTACTACACTCTTGTACTAATGATTAATTCAAGTCTGCACAGCCCAGATTTGAAGCAGAGAAGGTCAGTGTATGGAAGAAAGACTGGGAGGTCTTTGATGACCTCATGTCACTTTATATTGGCATATTTTCACCATTAAGTTCTTTATCGTGTGGTTGTATTTTGGCTTTCTTTAAGTCCTTTAAATTAACACAGGCATTGACATGCAAGTGATGCCTGTCTGTACTGTGGATTTCTATAGCTGAAATGAAGATAATCCTTTAAATTCATCACTTTACTATTGTTAATTAATACAGATATTTGTAACACAGAATTCAATACATTTTGAAGAATACATTCAAGGTAAATCAGATAAGATGCTCAAAATCTTCCCATTTATCTCTTCTGTTTACAAGGAAAATCCAGGGGAAGCATACTTAAATGACAAATGTTTTAGATAATATAAAGTGAGCCTTGTTTTGTGGGTCATTTCCAGCCATTTGTGGTGACTAGCACTGAAACCTGATCAGATGGACATATCTATCTCCTTATTGACATTTTAGGTTAGATTTTCAGCTCCTGGTCACTCAGCTTCTCTCAGTGGTGGTTTACATCAGCTCAGATTTCGTTATCACAGGATTTCAACCCATCTAAGGGGCGTTCTGTCATTTGAAGGTCTGAGATGGGAGGATGCATGGCAGCAATGTGTTCAGTGTCTGAGGAGTGTGACCTCCCTGAATGTTCCCTTCAGCAAACACATCTCTGCCTGGCACAGTGACACGTGCCATGCAGGCTTCAGCAGGTACGAATGTCAAATTCACACAGATGCAGCCAAACAGAAAAAACTGGATTCTGCTGTAACTGACAGCATAACTATAACAATTTGACATTGTTCTGTTCTGCTTTAATGGATCTACTTTTTACTACGTTTGGAACAAGGAAGAAAAATACACTGCCAAAAGTAAGCCAGAAAGGAAGAATATTTTAACTTATCACTGGCACTGCTTAACTACTCTGACTGCAGTAAACGTTGCATCAACTTAAAACATTCACTTTGTCAATTTATTAATATTTAATGTATGATTCAGAATGCATTCAGACTTCAGACTGGTGGTCAGAATCATCTCACATAACTCGAGGCACTCAGCTGAGCAATGCAAGCTGCTTCTTTATGCTTTCTCTATATGTTTGTGAGGGAAAGAGAAAATACAGATGGAAACTTGGATAAAGTTAAAAATTTGTCTTAGCACATGGCCTATCTGATTATAAAACACAGCGGTGATCCATGTTGGGATTTATCATCTAAGCCTCTATATTCACAATACATTTCTGCATTAACAGTTTTAATTCTTTCCTTGAGCCAGAGGCCTTGGCACACAGCAACAAGGTAGAGCTGTCTCTAATAATCACAATATCTTAATAGGTATCTTAAAACCAGATATGAGGAAAGAAGAGAGGAGAGGAGAGGCGAGGAGAGGAAAAGAGAGGAGAGGANAAAAGGAAAAGGAAAAGGAAAAGGAAAAGGAAAAGGAAAAGGAAAAGGAAAAGGAAAAGGAAAAAAATGGTAAAAATGTACAAGTAGTTGCTGTCAAATCACTTTGAATTTAAAGCTGCTTAATCTTTTGTCTGGTGGCTATAAATAATAAAAAAGTCCAGTTTTATGCAGGAAATATTTTGTCTTGATCTTTTCATTGCCCTATTCTGGCCTCACCATTTGATATTAAATGCTGCAGACAAAAATATTTTTCTGGTTCCCTGTGCAACCCAATGTCTGTATTTGTGCTTGCCTTTAGTACAACATAATGTCCTGGTCACGCTTTGTGTACACTAGCCAAGACCTCCTTGGGCGTAACATGTTTCCTATTTTTGGCACATGACTTCATCTTTTTCGTAGGTACTAGTCAAGGGGGGAAATTATGCCAGGTCACATCCAGAATTTCTGCAACACATAGATAGGTTACAGACAACATGTTCATTCAACCAGAAAATTCCAAATCAGGCTGCTACTCCTGATTTAAGCATGAGTTTTGTGATGCCATGTACAGTAAGATACTCAAAGATATATGTGTTGATTTCTACATCCACATGTGTCAGTTATCCTTAATTAAAATTGTATTACTCATATCAGCCTGTACTGTTTAGATGACTTTGGTCTGGCTTCTGCTTTTCCTAGGGAAAAACCCTAGGAAAAAGAGCATAAAGGTGCTGTGCATATGCTGTAATCAACAGTCTCAGATCCTGAAATAAGAAGAAAAACAATAACATTAAAATGTCTCTGCAGTATTGGAATCATGGCACCTCTTCTATCTCTAAAAAACGTCCTTTTGTAATGCTTCATATCCCTAAAAAATTTTCTTTTGTAATGCTTCTCCTCCCAGACTGTGTGGAAATCATATCACATTCTTCAGGTATCTTCCTGCGCAGATCCACCAGAAATGAGGAACAGCATCTTCGGAAGGAAATGTAGAGGTGTTCCCATGCACAGGGGTGGCCTGAAGCCACACTTGTAAGCAACTTTGCCTTTGCAAAGAAAGGGGTTGCATGCAAGTTTTGCTGTTTCCACTGAGATCTCTCTTGTCTATTTTAAGTCTCAAACATACGAGGAAATTCTCCAGGATGATACCAGTCAACAGAAACAAAAGCTCTGCCAAGGAGTGCACTACTTTTTAGAAAAAAATATAGATAAATACTCTCAGATACTGTTTAATGTTTTAGCGCAGATTTCCTCAGTCAATTCTGAACTCATCTGGCAGCAGACAAGACTGCTTTGCCCACAAATATCTGTGCTCTTCAGTACTGATTAATATACAAACATATTAAAATCTTATCAGAAGATCATAACCTATTCCCTTGATGTCTCTGATTCATAAAGGGAATGATAATATCCTCCCCCCCACCCCCTTTCTCAGATTATGCAATCATTGACCAGGGATTTGAGAGTCAGCAGGCAGGAAACTCTTGGCCCTGATGTAGGCCTTTAGATCATATTAAATTGTGTTACATAAATAGACTTATTTTCTCTTCCTTTCAAATCTTCAGCTACAGAGTGCTCCTCAATCCAAAAATATAAGCCTATGATATAAAAATTTATTGATTTCAAAATATCCACTTTTAGAAAAATTGAGAAGCCAGCTGATTAAACTAAATTTATATAGTGTATTCAAAATAATATGTATTCAAAATAATTAATTCAATAATTAATTAATTAAAAAAAATTAATTCACTTCTTTACATTTACCTCTTTATTTCTAAAGTTTGAACCTTAATATTTTTGCAAGTATTACATTTAAACATGTATGGTCAGTGATTTTTGGCTGTTTTATTTTCAAAAGAGAGTGTAAATGTTATTTAGAATTAAATGAAACACATCTTCCTCAGATCAGTAGAGAGTAACAAACCTACATGAAATGCAAATGTTTTTGCTGCACTGACTCATTTGCGAAATCTTCACAGACCATAATGAATATTCATGTTAAAAGTTAAAAATTCTCTTTGTTTGACTTTTTGGTCAAGAAAGGGTTTGTTATTATGAAAACATGCGTTTATTTCATTTCAATGCTTGTTTTCATTTTTATCCTTCTTCAATTCCTTCAGTGCCACTCCTGTTAGACATTGTGGTGAGTGGGCATTGGATTGCTATGGAGGAAATGTCAGCATTTCTTTAAAGATGGTGAGACTTTCCTGTTCAAATCTTCAATCACCTGCTCCATTACCAATTACTAGACAAGTTCGGAAGAGCCACAGGACATAGCGAAAAGTTGGCTTCGTCCTCTTTTTCACTGCTCCACTTTCCTGTCATCTCTAAGCCATATTACCTTTCAGCAGCACATTCCAAGTTCTCATGCTTCTGATACTCTGTGAAATGAAAACAAAAGCATAATAGTATTGCCATGTTTACAAGGGTCCTAAAAAATGTCAGGAAATTGTGAGTTTCCATGTGAATAGTCAGGGAAAAATAATTCAAGAAAGACCTTTGCATTACATGAGCCGTTCAATTATGTTGTTCATTGACTTTAAATGGATTGCTGCCATGATGTGGTAAATAGAAACTGCATAAAGTATTTATATTTTATTTAAATGTCAGCTACTTAATTTATTTTCTCATTATAAATTAAGGTAATGATCATCCTGTTTATTAGTGTTACATATTTCATGGGGTTCATAACACTGTGTAACTTGGAACCAACTAATGGAGGTCACTACGTTACTCATTGCGTGAGATGGTTTCAGCAGCAGCGACACAAAGAGAAAACAGGAGTAAAATCATCATGGAAAAGAGAGACCAGGATGTCATAATCTCTTCAAGGAACCACTGTGCTATATCTCAGTTGTCCATTAAAAAGGAAAAAAAAAAAGAGAAAAAAATATAGGTATTGCACCATAATGATTATGACTTATATTTATAGACCATGCATCTAGAAATGTCTTAAAGCCGTTTCCAAATGCATTTTTAACCTGTATGCAGAATGACGAACTAGCCATTGTGATCACTATCAAAATACAGGTAACTGTGGTGAAATGTGGTTGCAGTTTAAACAGAAGACACAAATGTCGTGCAGGAGCTTAGGAAAGCACAGTGATTTATAATGCAATATCACAAATTTGAAATACAGAAATTTTGAAACACAAATTTAATTTGAGCTGAGATTGATAAAAAATTATGAAATAGGAAGCTAATATACAAGCACAAGTAACTAACCCAAGTCAAAACTAGCTCAGACTTCCATGAAATTCCTGCTTTCAGGCAAATAAGATTTGTGGAAGATATTTCAAACATAGTACTAAATTTTCAAGACTCACAATCTTCAATTGTTCTTTTGGCTGGTTCAAGATGGAAACTAAAAAAGATAAAACACAACCAAAAATACCCACACAAGATTTGTGAAGTATTTGCTGAAACATCAATGGTCACTAGCAATGTTATAATAGAGTATACTTTGTATGCAACCGAGAGCTAAACAAGTCTTAATGACATGAATATCTATTTTTGTAAAATTAATTGGAACAAAAATATTAAGATATATACCCTGTTCTCCTGGCAGACGTTGGTTTTCCTGAGTGCTCTAGAGAAGTTACCCACTTATTGCAATAGTTTAAACTGAAAGGGATCTCATAGGTCATTGATTTTAATTTCTTATTGTTACATGATATTCCAGTGTTTGCCCTTTTTTTTTAACACAGTCCTTCCAAGGCTGCTTTTTAAATAGATGTGTTTTCTGGGTGATTACCTTTAATTTTGCCTCTGGCATTTCAGTCGCTCATACAGGGAAGCTACTATCATGGAGAAACAGGAATTACTAAAGCTCCAAATGCTGTTGTTTTAATGAATGAAAATTTGGGGTGACACATGAATTTTGATTTTCACTCCAAATTACATTACCCTTAAAAAAGAGTTTCAGTTTCAAGAATAAAAGCACAAATAAATCTTTACGTCTGATATCGTCTGTTAGTGTCTCAAAAAGCTGGAGAAGGGAGTGAGTTAAAGAATAATTCAGCAGAAGGAGAAGGGAACACACAGCAGATCCCTTCTCACAAGTTTTGAGCTGAACTCCCCAAGACTTCCCTGTGTCTCTGCAAGCTCCCTTCCCAAAGCTGTTCACATTTTTAAGTCTCTTAAAATGAGTGATAATCACTGCATCTTGTCACCCTGCACTCAGTTCCTCCTCACCCATTTCCTCCTCGTTGCTCTACTGTCAGGGAAGAACTCACAAAGAGTGATAGCCATAAAATCAGGATTCAACAGTATCCTCTCAAATTTGTCATGATACACCAAAAAAAAGACCAGAAAGGGGATACTGGAAGAATTTCTTAGCTGAACAGGAGAAAAAGAGGAAAATTTTGAATGAATATTAGAAATGCAAAGGAAATTGGGTCCCAATCTGGTGACTTTTTTTTTGTTTCTTCAGCATTGTACAGGTGGAGCACGGCAGTCAGGGATAGAAAATAAAACCTTCGTATGGCACCCCCAAACTCTGAGTCACTTTAACTCTGACTCAGACCTTGGAAGAAACTTGTGCACCCTACTTTTTTTCCTCTGAGTATTTGTAGGATATGTGTTAACAAACTACCAAAATAAAGTGTCCCCTCAGGACAGGAGAGACCCTGAGGGGCTGGAGCGTGTCCAGGGCAGGGAACGGAGCTGGGAAGGGGCTGGAGCCCCAGGAGAGGCTGAGGGAGCTGGGAAGGGGCTCAGGCTGGAGAAAAGGAGGCTCAGGGGGAACCTTGTGGCTCTGCACAACTCCCTGCCAGGAGGGGACAGCCGGGGGGTTGGGCTGTGCTGCCAGGGAACAGGGACAGGAGGAGAGGAAAAGGCTGGGCCAGGGGAGGTTTAGATTGGTTATAGGGGAAAATTTCTTTACTGAAAGGGTGCTCAGGCATTGAAATAAGCTGCCCAAAGAACCAGTGGAATACTTATTCCTAAAAGTTTCCAAAAAAATTGCAGATGTAGCACATGGGGTCATGGGTTAGTGTTGGATCTAGAAGTGTTAGATCAATGGTTGGACTCCCTGATCTGGGAGCTATTTTCCAGCCTTAATGATTCTATGATTCTGTGATTCTAAATTGGAAAATGAAACAGTCCTAGACAGAATCCCTGGTGTGCAGCTGGTTGTGCAACTAAAAGATGTACCAGGACTCCTGCTAAGGACTTGAGGCTTTGGTTGTATCCAAGGCAAGTTAAGTAAATCACAGCTGCTTGAAATGGAAAAGAAATGTCTTCTAACATCTAAAATGCTGTTGTAAATATTTTCTCAGTGGAAAATATCACAGTTGTAGCTGATGTGTCTGATAATATAAGCAGGAGTTTGTGTAGGCCCTCAGAGTTTGCTTAGTGTGGAATATGGTGTTCAGAGTGCCACTTCATTTGTACTCCACGTCTTTTTCAAAGCCATTTAACTGATTAGATTTTCAGTCAAGGTCACCCTTTATATAAATCTGATATGACATGGTAAAATGGCAAACACAACTTTAGAGTATATTTTGCATTTTTCCCAGGTCAGAGTATTACTGCAATTTTCTTCTTTTTTTGGTCTTAATTTTTTAAAATAATTTCACCAGATGAAAAAGTCTTATTTGGTTCTATTTTTGAGAGCAGAGTAATGGTCTTTGTTACTAACCCTCAAGATGAGAACTCCCAAGCATTGCCTTTGGGCTCCTGCAAGGATGTGTCAATTTTTAACAGAGATTCTTCTGGACAAAGCCTATTGTGTAAACACCTGGTGAGTTTTAGATGTCATCTACAGGAGATGAGATGAATCATACTTTAGATTATAAAGGGAGCCTGGGTGGCTATTCCAGGCTTCGATACCTGTGCTGCTGTCACAGTTTACTCGATTTCACACACATATTTCATTTCACACACCACAGCCTCTGTGCTGCTGCACAGCCAGGGGAGCACAGCCAGCTCGTTCTGATTACTTGGAACATGAGTTTCATGGGCTGCTTGAGCTGATTTGTTGCACAGAATTTATTTATTGTCTGAAAAACAAGGACAATCTCATCCCCTTAGACAAGAGCTCTCTTCCCATGCATCAAGGTCCCTTGATACTATTTTAATTGTCTACTACACCTTATGTAGCACAAATAAATTTAGTACAAGATAGTGAAATGGATATTTTAAATTTCAAATGTTATGGTACTCTCCTGTAAGCTAAAGTAGATTTTTTTTTTACACTGTAAGCACTGATAATTTTATCCATATTCTAGCTATAAAAATAGATTAAATAAACTAATTAACTGAAGTAATAAACCAATAAACTCTAATGGATTTAACCAGATGTCATCTCCTGATAACTCTGTTTCTTATACAGCTTGGGACAGATCTTTACCTTGGAAAATTCTCACAGGTACTTTAAGTGATCTTTCTCTGCAATTCAGCGTCAAGTAAATTTTGCATAGATGGAGATGTGCCATTTGAAAATGGTGATAATTTGATAATTTTACAGAAGAAAAATTTTCCCTTTGGTGTTTAGATGTCATTGGACACTTCTAGTTGTCAGTAGTAACTTCCACTGAGGTAGTTAATCCACTGCAGTATTTTGCCTTGCAAAACAATTGAGTTTAACAAACAGGATTGAAACATATCTTTTGAGAACACTGAATATTCTCAGTTCTGCTTTATGCCCCTTTCTAATTTTAAGGTAATAACAACCCTGTAAAAAATTTAGGAAAAGGAAAAAGTAACATCAATGATAAGGAAGACTACTAAAGGAAAAAAAATATTTTATTTGGTTTAGTTTTAACAGGAACAATGACAGGAGCTAAATAGAATGGTGCTATGCTTTGGCATGGTAATGGGGTGAAAAAATTGTATCAGTGTCCCCCTAATTCCAAGCATGCTGAATTGTTAACTACAGCAGTGATAAAATAAGCACATTTTTTAAATGCAGAGAATGGTTTACTATGCACTGCCATTAGCAAGCAGGAACTTGGCATCCCCTCTCAGCCAGCACATTCTTGTCAGAAGTTATGAATGTCTGTTTGCAAGTACCTGCTGTAAACACCCCAGGACAAATTAACTCTTAATTGCTTTTCATTTACATTCTAATATTAGAAATAATAAAAGCCCGCAATTTTACCTGACTAGCTATCAGGTAGCTATCATTCTTCTTTTCAGTTTTGGTATCATTTTGAAACCAATATTCCTACCCTAAAAGACAACATTTTCTTTCTTTGAAGTTTGCTTTTGATGTAAAATAATCTCCTTCCTTCTCACAGACTATGCAGGTATGACCAGATAAGACAGCATCTCCTTTGGAAAATGTCTGTTTTCAGTTAGTAATGTCTTTACTTGCATTGTCAAGGATTCAAAGCAGCTGGGTATGACTTCAGGAAACAGAAGATGCATTCAATGTGCCAAGCATAACTAAGTTCTGTCTAGTTGTTTGTCTGGCCTTTTTCAGGAGCTCGCAACGCTGAAAATGTGCTACACACTCACAGTTGCACACCTCTGTGAAAGACTGTCTCTTTCAAATTTTCACAGGCTTAAGAGCCAGGACTTAAGAGCCAGCTGTGCAGGTTCAGCTTAGCAGAGCCAGTTCATCCCAATGCCAGATCTTATCCGCTTGATGCTGGCCAGGTGTCTCTTCAATGTCATCTGAAACCTCTTCTTTTCACCTTTCCCAGGCTGTGGCTCACAGTCTGGCTTGCAGCACGCAGGAGGAAGCTGGCTGTTGCAGACTGACTCCCATGAAACCGCCTGCCTGGTCTTAAAAGGCATGACTGAAGCTTTTGTGGTCTCAGTGCTTTGTTGAATTTCACTGAAAGGGCTGGACAAGCTCCTTGTAAGAGATGTGGTCTTCTTCCTTTGGGGCAAGAGGATTCTAAGTTCTTCAGAATCATGCTGAAAAAAGAGAGACTCTTTTCTCCTGGTATTGGGACTTTCTCCCAGTGTGAGAAACCCATAGGGAGTAGTGATTTTGGAGAGGTGGGGCAAAGACAAAGCAGCTCTGGTTGCTGGGTCACAGTGATCTGCAGCTCTCTCCAGGTCTTCAGGGAAAGTCGTTTGGTCTGTAAAGCACAGGGTTCCTCTTCTGTTCAGACTCTCTCCTGTGCACATTGTTTCTTTCCTGATGTAGGATTCAGATTTGCTTCTAGTTGTTCTGCGCTTCTGAACCATTTCATCAGAGACTCCTTTCTCAGGAGAGTTCTCTGTGCTGTCTTCCTCTGGTTCCTGCGGGAAGGAAGCATGCTCTATGTCCAGAGAAGGGATGAAAAATTTAGGGATGCGATCAGGAGTCATGACAATATTGAAGATGTCCCTGTTTTTCTGAGCAACCTTTTCTTCAGGAGGTGGCTTACTGATTTTGAGACTTGTCCAAGTTATCAAGGTTTCTATAACACTTTTCAGGGACTGCTGGGGTGTACCACCAGGCACCATTGTTTCAGCAAGCAGTGCTTTCTTAAAGCACAGAGTGCTGCCTGCTGAATGAGTTCTCACAGCACTGGTTGCAGATGGGGGACTCACTCTTCTTATAAAACAAAGCAAATGACGTAATCTGATAGGTAGATGTCATTGGCATGGTAACCAAAGATAAGAAGGCTTTTACACTCCTACTTATATGCTTAAAGCCTGATTCATGCTGCACCCTTGCATTAAACAAGCTTAAAATTTTGATTTACTTATTTTTAAATGACACGTTTGGTGCTCATGCCTGTTTCAGGAAAATAATGGCTAGAAACATACCTGTAACTTTGGAGCTGTTTGGAATATATTCTCTGTAGACTTTTCTCTTTTTCTTATTTTTTTTCTTTAATGTGCCCGCAGGTATAAAAAGCATAGCTCTCTTAAGCTATTTAGTTTAGTTTTCATCAAATCTTTTTATTGGGTGCATTTTGTATTAAAAGTTGTGAGAGGAAAGGATAGAAAATGAATTATTAAACAATTATTGGACTAGTAGATGTACATATGACTCCCAAGGGGAGTTATGAGAAAAACTGGGCAGCCCTTCAGAGAACACTCAGATTAGATATCTGTGGTTGAAGGGATGGGCATATCCTCAGGTACACCTCGCAGCCTGCAATTGGTGTGTGAATTTCTGCCGATCCTTGATTTGTTTCTTACACTTCTGGGGAGAACTCCCTTCCAGGACACTGCTCTGCTGTCACTTGGTGCAGCTTGCAGCCAGGAAGAGAGAAGGACAATTCTGACCAGCAGGACAGTTCTGACCAGTGGTTTCTCATGAGTATCAGACCCATAAAGTCCTTTATCCAGCTGCGATGCGATATCCATTCCCATGTGCTGCTCAGCTCTTTTCCTACTTTGGTCGCAATTTCTCCTCATCTTATCATATAGCTGATTCCAGGAATAAAGACATGAATGAACATTTAATCTCTGTAGGCTGAGAAGTTCTGGGTTTGTTTCACGCTATGGAACTTATGGACGCACCTTAGGGGTGGTGACATTGAAGGTGCCTGTTCTACTGGGTACTTTGAAAGTATAAATCTTACCGGTGCCGGAGTGTGAAGCCCACAAAGTCTGCTTTTGCATTTAATTTTATTTTAGTTTTGCACACTCCTATTTTTCTCCGGTAATGTTTCCACTGCTCATATTTCCCTTTGCCTGTGCTTTAAAGATAGAAGTTCAGTTAGTTCAGCCACAGATGTAATTTATGCAAGAATCACGGAATCAAAGAATAGTTTATGTTGGAAGAGATCTTCAAGACCATCTAGTTCCAAGCCCCATGCCATAGGCAGGGACATCTTCCTTTATGTTTTGACTTCACGGAATCATCTGATTTATCTGCATTCAGTTCTCCATTCATTTCCCTCTGGCTTTGGCTACAGAATTTGGATGCTGTTTGGTACATATCAGCATTTCAGAACAGCATATTTAATACTTACTTTACTGAAGATGAAAAATTACAGTGGAAAATTTTCACTGTTATNGCAGATACAGATTGAGTATCATATCCTTTTCAATGAAGTAGCTCTTGCCTAAGGATGACCAACCTCCACACAGAGAAGCTTTCCTATAGGCACAAAATAATTGCAGAGAAAACCCAAAGCAAACATTTCTGGTTAAGGTTGGATTTTGTATGAACTGGAAAAATCAAAAATACATAGTTAACAGAGCAGGAATAATAGAAGCAAATTGTCTTGAAATTACACATAAAATTGAGCACTTTCAGTTTTCTTCTTATGCTTTGCAGAAGAGCGAAAATGAGGGAAAGAACATTAATTGTTGGGAAGAAAATCCCCTGGGGCACTGACATTTCACAAACGCTTAGTGATTTACAGAGCACAATTGCTTCTTTGGCTGGAAAGTCTTCTAAAAAATGCCATTTCTCCTGATTGAACCACACATTAGACCCAGGGAAAATTCACAAATTTCAAAGCCCCTTGAGAGTTCTGCTGAGGATAGTTTGATATACCCCAGAATGGAATACAGAATTTACATCACCAGTATTTTAACCCTATTTGATCAAAAACAAGCTTAATATTTATTGACAAAGCTAATGAAAATAAGTATATAGAGATGTTATTTTAATCCAAAAAAGAAAAGTGTATAACTAAATTTAAGGGAAAAATGAAAATCTTGAGTCTTCCCCTTCTTTTTGACTGTAATCATGCAGTCTGTCAGCAATACACAGTACCACTGAATATTTTTTCCCATATTCACTAGGAAATGTTTTCTGTGGTTACAGAAATTAAAAACTTTGAGAACAATGACTTACCTGGACTGCCCACTCCCATGAGGCTGAAACAGCTCTTCAACCAAGCCATTTCAAAGGCAGCAAATCCAAAAACCATTGGGAAAACTTGATAACAGAATTGCCTGTACATTATGAGGAAGAGCAAGGATTAGAGATTATATCCCTTAGCTCAACATTTGTACATAGAAACAAAGACACCCAGGTACATTTTGTGGTTTTTATCACATTTTTAAGTACATTGAAGTTAAACTTTGATATTTCAAACATGCATACAAATATAAATTAAAAAGGCACGCATCTTTAAACCTAACATATACATTTATGCCATACATGTTATGTACACCTATACACATATATCAACATCCACGCACACATATATCTCTCCATGTGTATTGATATATATCTGAGCCTGATTTTGATATGTGTGCGCAAGAGTATATAGTCTTTATACGTCTACATGTATTTATTTAGGTGCACGTATATTCAGTCTGGTGTCTTTGTCCTCATAATAACCCAAATACCCACTCCAGAGTAATTTTTGAAACAATAAAATATTGGAAGATACATTCCCAGTCCAATTATTTTTGCACTGACAAAAACACATTTTATGACATTACAGTGCAAAGCAAGTTTGATTTTATCTCCATCACTTCAGACAGTAATATAGTTTAGTATTTATTTTTAATTCTGTTACTTCTCTTTGATTTGTGAAAAATATTCAAATGCCCTCATTCGCTTCTGGCAAGATATGGTTTTTAGTCACAAACAGCTGCAATGAGTAAAATGTTACAATACCTATATTAAGGTTTAGATCAAGGCATACTACACAAAATGAACAGTATGAAATAAGATAAATGGCAGAATCCTGGGGGAAATATAAGGTATAAATATCTTAAATACTCTTTGGATTATAAACTCCAAGTAGAACATTTTCCTCCTGTCATTTCCACTATAATCTCACTAACGACCATAAGTCATCTTTTCTTTCTTCCCTCCTAGTGGAATCAGCATGTTTTCAAGATTCCTTCATGCTGACTCCAAAACAAAAATAGATTTTTGTGTGTCTTATACAATATTTTCTCTAAATGTTTCAACTACTGAGAAGTAATTTTGCAGACTTTTTCTATAATAAGGGTTTCACCTCTGGAAATTTGACACAGCTAAAAAAACCTTTTAATGTTTCCTGTGGAAAATGTATATTTCTGGTGTCTGTGAATACACAAATGCTTAGCACTTACACTGAGCTTTCATCTTTGACATGCAATGAGAACATTAACTAATTAATCTTCACAACCCCCTGAGGGATAAGTAAGCATT
>VXBU01001113.1:35223-50225 GCA_013400315.1 Bombycilla garrulus | reverse complement strand
AAAAAAAAAAGGTTCCTATTTTAGAGCTTTACCAGAAAAACTGGAACTTGAGGAAGGTTGGCTTCTCTGTTTCCCTATTTCGTTCCACGACTGCTGGCAGCAGATTCCTGTGCGCACACAGCCGGTACAGCAGTACCAGCTTGTGTCTTTGGATGGCAGCAGCACCCTAAGGACATGATTCAACCCGAAATGGGTTTGTACCCAAACCGAATTGGTTTGTACCAATTTTACACTGCTGGGGTGCCCTGGCCGTGGTGCTGAGCTCGAGGCTGGTTGAGAACAGACATTATGGTGATGTTTGGGAGGCCTGGCAGGAACATAGGGGACCTCGTTTCATGGCACTCAGGAGGACAAGGAACCAAGGCTTGTCCAGTTATCAGTCTGATGCCCAGATCAAGAAAACAGTTTTGCTGTGATTATCTTCAGCATCAACCTGCCAATTGTATTAGGCCCAAAACAATCAAAATATTCCTACCACCTTCTGTTCTGTCTGGAGCATGAAATAAATGTTAGCAATAAAATATTAAAAAAAAATCAAAGTATTACAAGCTATTGTTAGAAAAACAAGTTATTGTTGAAATGTTACTAAAAAGATGTTTTCAATAGTGCTTTTCTGTTTTGTTTTGTTGGGTTTTTTGGGGGTGTTTTTTTGTTTGTTTGTTTGTTTGTTTCCTTGCTCAAATAATTGTTTTTGTAGCTTGTCTCCTTGAGGTCAAATTATCATATTTCTTCTCTTCCACTTCACTTCTTACCTGGGGTGGTACAGTAGCAGAGGCTTAAAAGGTCTTGACAAAATTAGTTCTGACCTGAGTCTAACAGGAAAATAATGGTAAGCTTTTAACAGGCTTCAAGCAAACCTTGAAGAGATTTGTCCCCTTGTATTTGAACCCCTAGGGTTTACAAGCTAGCTGCAGGTCTGATAAAAAGCTCATTGCAAAATAAGCTTTAATATAATAGGCTTATTCCAACACACGGAAAATCTCAAAGTTAAAACAAAGTTTCACAGGTCTGTTTACTCCAAATAATAATTAAAATAGATACATATTTGTAATTTAAAGTTTAATTGGGACTTTTATGAGCAGTACATGATGGCAATGGTCCTAAAGTCAACATTTTTCAGAAGCTATTTTCTGAAGAAAGCATTTCAATGTATCATTTTTATACAGCCAGAGAGTGCTGTGTCTCATTATGGCAGAATGGAGCTTTGCTTTCATGCATTTTTAAAAGAGCTTATAGTAAACATAAAGAAGTTACAATAATATTTGTATTGCCTCTCTAAATCAAAACCAGGGTCCATAAAACTAACTCAATCCTCTGCAGCCTTAGATGCTCCAGCAGCCTCTGAGCTAAAGCTTCATGGCAAATTCTTGCTATTTCCCACAGTGGGCTGACTCGGTCAAGCAAACACAGATGCTTTAATCTTTAAGAGGGCTTATTTTATTCCTTTTAAGTACAAAATCACAGACCTTGCTACCAATATTCCATCCACTAGGTTAATACAGATCAAAACCAAGAAGGTCAAGATCTGAGGCTTTAAATCTCCCAGCAAAACAAGCTAAGACCTCAAGGAAAAGTTCTCCCTCTGGCTCAGCCTAATGCCTTTTTGAAAACATGAAACTAGCAGCAAGAGGGAGACTATGAGGAAACAGACACAAATTCTACTTTGAATGATGATGAACTATGATTGGGATGTTTCTTCTCACATGGAAATAAGGTTGGCTACAGAACTTGTGTTTTTCTTACTGTAAGACAAACCTCGTTTTCTCAACTTAGAGACAACTGCAAGAACAATAAATGCATTTAAACTTCAGATCACTGGTGTGCAGCAAATTCCTAGTTGCCATGGTGAAGAACAGATGACCTAAACAGATGAACAAGTGATGTCAGGCAACAATTCTCATGTGAAAAAGTTGAAAATTGCTAAAAGGATGCTAAAGGCATTATCATGAGTGTTTTTGTTCCAGACTTTATCATTGAATCTTGAAAGATTTAATAGGAAATAATGACTCCTCTAAAGAATTTTTTTAACCAGATTTTGCAGAAGACAGTTGTTTGCCTTTTGATCTTTCTTTTTGAGAGAACTGTGAGCCAACCCTTTTTAAAGCTGTTTGAATTCAATGTATGTCCAGAGCTTTTACAAAATTGAGCTGATTGCTAAGCTGACATGTTAAAGGCATATTAGGTTAGGATTCAGAGCTAGATTAGGAGGTAAAATAGTCATCTTCTTGAGAGATGATCTTACCTCCCAATGATTTAGTGGGGGTAATGTTAATGCACACAAAAATGTGCTGTAATTCCAAGGTTAATCTCATCCACCAGAGCTTGACTGAGCAGCCCCTGTGGAGAATTCCAGTGTGCTTTGAGAATAAAGTAACCCAGCAAACATGTGTGATTCCTCCAGAAGGAGGCAAGCAGGTTATCTGTTATACACCTCACTTCTATTAGGTACACTGAACAAATTAAAACCCTCTTAAGAAGTCCCCACAGCTTGGTAGGCTGTTTCTGCAGATGCTGTATCCACATACATCCCTCAAAAAGAAAAACAAAACAAAACAAAAAAACCCCAAAACCCAAAATAAAACCTAAAACCAAACCCACCTCATATGTAATTTTATCCAGAGTCCCCTTCTGGTTCAGTTTTATGGTTATACTTAAAATTTTGGAGTTGGTGGCCTTTTTTGGTTGTTTGGGGTTTTTTAAGAGCAATTTTTTCCTCCCTTAATCTTTTCTTTATGGGAATTCCATCTGAAAGGTCCAACAGCAAATCAGACTGACAGCAAAACAATATAACTCGATCTGTATAATAATATGTCAAATATGTGAAGGGAGCAAACTGAAGAAATAGCTTTTTGAAAATATATTTTGCCCCTTGGGAGAAATCCATGATGCAGGTCCTTTAGGCAGTGAGGCAGTGTGTGGTTCAACAAAGCTTTCTGTTATAGTAACATTTACCATGCACTGATATTTAGTACACTATTTTTTTTTCCCCTACAGGCAATTTGCTGCTAATATGACAACATTCAAATGCAAATAAACATCAAATGTGCAAACAAAAAATATAAAATCTTCCCCTTTCTGTAGTTTTTTAATAAAAATATCTATTTGCACTCATACATATAATAGCATAACCTAAAAACCATTTAACTGGTGAGAGTTTTGGTGGGTAAGGTCCAATGAAATCTCTGTATTATTAAAGTATAAATGTGCACTGTTTAGTTGGGGACATCAAAGTTTAAGTTACATAACACTCTGTAACTTAAGCATACCTCAAAATGTCCTGGTGTTAGAAATAGATCGTATTCAGGGTTAGCTCATTTCAATTTATTTGTAAATAGCAATCATTTTTCTTGCTGACATCTGCCACAAGAGGGAGAATGAACACAAAATAAGCCATTAAATCAATTCTACAAATCTGAGGTCTCCAAAATAAATGTTGTCATAGATTTAATTATAGGACATGCTGCTGTTTTGAAAGACTGACATTTAAAAAAAGAGAAAAGAAATACAACATTTTGGCTCTGCAATATAACATTTTAAACCAGCCAAAGATGAGGATGTCAAACATTATCAAAACTTGATGTGTCCCTCTAAAAAATGAAGTGCTTTTACTAAGGGCATGATAATTGCATTCTCACAGGGTGCAGGATTTAACTCAGAGTTCTGGATTACACTGCAGGAAACACAGAAACAAATAAATTTCTTCTCTATCTTCCTCTGGAAAATAAATAGGGAGAGCATAACTCTTAAAGGGATGAAGCAAAATCTTAATTAACTGCACCTTGGAAGACAGAAGAGTTTTGTTACAGCTTAAATATATGTATAGTTGGAGCACCAGGCTCTGCCATGATATAGAATTTGGAATTAAATACTCTGAACTATATGGTTTCAGACTTTCTGAGTTAAATCTCCAGATAATGTGAAAAATTTTTTGTCTCGCCTTTGCCCAAGAAGAATTTCTAAGTACAGTCCTATACTTTGCCCTCACCCTCGCAGACTCATTTCATATTCAGTTTACTGCTGGTAAGACCTTCTCTAGAGCTCCAGCCTGAAAGTGGACAAAGCACACTGCTCCAGAGGAGAAGAGTAGTCTTTCAGAAAGTCCATACATATCTTTCAGAAAGTCCATACACCCTGCTGTACTGGTTCATCTGTTACAGAGCAGACTGGGACATGCACACAAAACAGTTGTGATTTAGCCTCTCCTTAATCAGTCACCACCAAAAGTTCAATTTTAAGGTTAAAAAAAGACATTGTTTCTCTAGTTTCCTAATATCTTATTCCAGTAATGAACACTTCCCCTTATATTTTCTAGTCACAACAGCTCTACTTTCCACAGGCAAGGATATTTCTTTAAAGGAAAAATCTTTCCAATTTTTGTAATTTTAAAATGCATTTTTATTTACTGGGGCTACTTTTAACTGCTGTTCTGCTAAATAATTTTGTTGCTTTGAAAGCAAACCTCACACGTATGTTGTCAAATTATTGCCTATTGCTCTCTGTCTCTATTTTTCATCATCTTCAAATACACTTTCTACCATTTCCTCACATCCTTTTATACTGCCATGAGAAAGAGACTTTGTTTCCCTTGGTGTAATATATTTTCCCTAGTAAGAATTTTTCATAATTGGCAGCAGTAGTTCAATAGTCATCAACTATGAGACTTTTTCACCATTTTAAATAACCTTCATTTCACTACAATATGTTTTTTTTAATGGACTCAGCAAACAATAGTTAATGGGAATTGATATTCATGTTAAAACCAGAATCACTTGATTTACCACATTTTTTTTATTCACAGCAGTCACAAAGTCAGCCTAAGACCTTAAGTCTCTTCATAATTTTGATTAACTACCTGTCTTTTGATGTCTATGAATTGTCCATACAAATATGGAAGACATTAGGTGAATTCTGATGGAAAAAAGATTTTTAAAAAATTGATTAAAGGCAGTGAATTATTTATTTCCAAAGATCTATTGAGTCAGTCAAATGGATTGTCTGCTTGGAAAGTATATAGGTTATATCAAAAAACTAGATCATAAACTCANATCCCTTGTCTTACAAAGTGCAGTTTGGGATAACTCTCTGATCTACTTGGTCTCAAATCAATATTTATTAGCAATATTTTTTCTCTGATGCAGATGATAAAAAGACATGCATGAAACAAGTGAAAAATTACCTAATGCAGCAGTTGGGATTAGAAGAGCATATAAAGATAAATACATTTTGCATTACTGTTTACCCATGGGATTCATCTACACAGATGAGAAAAAAAAACAGATTTTTTTTTAAATGAGTGAAGGACTCAGTTTTATATGTGTGTCTTTATGTTTACTTTGAGCTGCATTGAGGAATTTTGTAGATATAGGAAGAGTTTTTAATAAATAGCTAAAAGTTTTATACAAAGAAAAAGACAATTATATTTCTAAAATTAAGAAGGGAAAATCTAAGACTGTTGTTGTTGCTGTTGTTGTTGTTTTTGTTGTTGTTGGATATTTTTGTGTAGGATATATAAGTTTAAAAAGTTCATAATTTTAATTTATTGCATCAAAATCAGCAGAAATTTGTCCTACAGTGAGGTAAAGACATAGAAATGGGTAAAGTAGAGTGGACAGTATCAACTGAACATAAAGTCCTGCAAAATTTCCTATAATGCAACCATTAATTTAATTTTTTTTATGGTACTAGAGAAATTTAGAAGTAGGCCCACGCCTGTGGCTGAGNNNNCGCCTGTGGCTGAGCAGATTCTACTTTCCCTTGAAAGGCAGAAGCTGAAGGACTCTGCCATGTTGTAAACTTACCACAAAGTTTACTTATTGGTCCAATATCTCACCAAAAACCTCTGTTAACTCAGACACCCTGATGCAGACTACACAGAGACTCTCCTGAGGCACAAAAATAATATTAAAAATGCACAAAAAGAGCATCAAGCTGTAAAACATTCACTTTGAAACAATGCATCTTATCCCTGCCACATCTAAAGGTCTCACTTCAAAAAGGCAAAGTAGAGGTAAAGGGCAGCAGGGAGGGAGAAAATGTTCCCATGGAAGAATAGCACTGCACTGACGGAAATTAAATGGATGATGGAATGCCATGAGGCAGCATGGCCCTGGAGGAGAATGCAGATCGATGTTTCCAGATATAAACTTGAAACTTAGTTCCTAATATGCATGCATATCCAACTAAGAGTTTCAAGAATTGTTCTTTATTCCTTTCTTTTTTTTAAGTATTCGAGCAGCTGTGTAAGAATTCTGCCATGCCTTGAAGTAAAATCCCTATGAGAAGTAAATTTTGGCTTTGGTATTTGCATAATGGCTACTTTAAACATACTAATATGCTATAGAAATCAAACTGTCAAGTGAGAAAAAAAATAGTATACAGGTGACATAAAACAGTGAACAGAGTGAAGAGAAAAGATACCAAGATTTTCCAAACAAATTAATATTTAATAAGCTACTTACATTGATTATGAATGAGCTACAAAGTTTGCAATTTGCAAACTTACTTTTGTTTTCCAAATAAGCCAAGAAAAATTAAAGTTTTCGTTGCATGGTGACACAATGACATGGAAGAAAAAGAAGTAGCTTAATAAGGATAAAAACCATATCTATATCTTCAGCACACTAGTCTTTGACAAAATACTCATTTTCTTGTATTTTCTTTGTAATCGATTGCATAGAAATATGCAGGAAATTCTTTCTGAAAGAGAAGTATGATTGTAATTGCTGTATATGGGCCTACCACGTTTGTTACAAGAGCTTTGAAAGGCTCACATAATTAGTGTTTGTAAATCATGTTAGTATAATCAGAATGCAATTACAGAATTGCAAAGTGCTATTATTACTATTATTATTATTATTACTATCACACCAACACATCCATTAAAGGCATACAAGATCACATTGGAATTCAATGTGAATCTTTTTGACGTATGAACAAACCAATTCAGCTTTTTCTCTTGCAATTGATGATAAGAACTGGGATGTAAAATGGAAGGCCTGGTAGAACATTATGCTGCATATTTTTATGGAAACTTCTCACGTTTTGAGTGGAATAGTGGTCACAGTTTGTTCATGCACTCTACTGATAGAAAATAATGGTGCTGTCTTCACGGTTTATGAAATAAGACATCCCCACCTATTTTAGAAGTCAAAAGCACGAGTACAATCTTATTATAATCATATCATTTGTCCGTGTCCAATTATGTAAGTTTGTAGTAGACTATTTAACTGTGGCATAATTAAAGGTATAGAAGTTTGATGTGAGTGCCATATGGCAAAACAGAGGAAGAAACAGCTTCCCTTACAACCTTGATCTTGGAGATTGCTTTTTAGGAGATTATGTCCTTGGCCAGGTTAAACTAACAGCAACAGCAATATTCCAGCTCATCTCTGTTTGTGGTCATCTACAGTAAAATTCAACACAATGGGATATACATGCATCAGTGCTTGAGGCACAGAATTGATTGATATGATAGCTGTCCCCAGGTATTCCACTTCCCTAAGGCAAGACTGGCTATTTCTTCGTCGTTTCTGATGGTCATCTGTCTAAATTTTTCTTAAAGACACTTGATGTCGCAAAATCCAAGTCCATTTTTTTATCCTGCTATCTGTTCAGGATTCATGATCTGTTTATGATGATCTCTCCAATTAAAAAAAAATTGTACTTAATACTGAAGCAGAGTTATCTTCACTGTAATTTAAGGCTGCTACTACTTCTCTCCACTAAGGTTATTCTAAAATCTAGAGTATTATCTACAAAGGTACTGTTTTAGTCAATCATAATCCATCTAGTGCAAAGGTTGTCTTCCTCCCATGAGCCTTTGTTGAACAGCAAGGTGGGGTTTTGCATCAGATTGATAGCTGAATTCCATTATTCTCATCTGAGAGACTAACTTTTTAACTCAGTGTTATCATAACTTTTATTATGTAAACTTTGTCAGATGCATTAAGCATTTAGGCTTCCTGCACCCAAGGGAACCTTGAAGAATTCTCAGAAGTAACATACATTACTTTGACTTGCTTGTTCTCAATAAATCCTTGATGGATGCTGATCATCTTCTTATTCTTTTATGGTTTTATATGTCACTGCTTATGTGCTCCATCATTTTTTTTAGAACTTAAATTACAGTGACTGACAATTTACAGTTTACTCAGTTTACATAAATAAGAAAAAATACATTCTTAAATAAATAGGGGTATTTCTATTTATATTTCTAGACATTCTCAGACTTAATGACAGGAAGATTACTTACATACTGGCTTAAATATATTTGACTTGATTGAGTAGTTTAACTTCTTTAATTTCTTTTTCTTTAGTGTTTTCATTTATCTCCTCACCGTCATGAAATACTTCCATGTTTGTCTAAGGTTTGTTTTTGTCTTCTATATAGATTGTTTATTCTTGTTGTTTAGATTACTGATGAGCGAAATGCAGTTTCCAGTTTTTTTAATTATTCCTCAAATTGCATAGTAATATCATTTATTATTCTTTACAATATTTACCTTGCTTTATATATTTTTCCCATTTTCTTAACCTCTCCAAAACCCTGTTTACAAACTTCAACAAATCTCTCTTGAAAAAAAAAATCAATTTCCACTTATTTGTCTTTCCTATTCTATCTCAGGTACAAAGGTTTTAAATCTTCTATTACTACTAGGTAATTGGATGTTCTTGCCATTTACTTACAAAAGAAACTGGATTGTTCTCTCTTTCTAATCAAATGGTGCTCAGCAAGAGAACACCTGTGTTCCCTCTCTCCTTCAGTCACTAACAATAAACCTTCAGCAGTCTGTTGCTCTCTGTAGATGAAGCTCAGGAAAAGACATCTGCTGCCCCTAGATAAAGCAATGCCTTTAATGACATGGTGGAAATAAGTGGATCTAGAAAGTCTGCTCTCTTAAAGATGAGCAAGACAAAAATTTATGAACATTCAATCTAAGTTCTAGTGTGTTGGATCAGAAAGATAAAATAGGAAAACTATTGCATAAGAAAAAATAATAAGGAAATCCTCAGCCCCCCTTTTGCTGGACAGGTCAGTTCCTGACACTTTTATTCTCAGCTCACTTGCTTGCAATGATGTGCAGATTTGCCATAAATTTGAATTTTTCTATACAATGTATTCTGTTGATACTGATCCTTCTCACTCCCAGATCATCTTTAGCCCAAATATTCTAGAAGATTATCTCAATGTGAAGACTTTTGGTCTGATATTAGGAAAAAAGAACTTTTTTTCTCCTGTTCATGAAATCTGTTCAACCACAGGATGTACCAGTGAAGGATAAGACATACATTCACAGCCATTCAAATAAAAGAGGACAATGTCAGGTGTCAAAACTGAATAATGACTCATGAATGAGATTTTAGTGACAAAAAGTTTAACTCGTGACTCTATTAGTCACTCTTCTAGAGACTCATTGTGACTTTTGAGCTGTGTAATGCCATTTTTAATATTGTCAGCCAGTCACAGAAACACTGGTTTGATGGGATTCCTCCTGATATCATCCCAACCTCACACCTGAATCAGAACTATCATTCAAAAAGTTTTCTGGGAAACGTATTTCAATGACACACAGCCTACTGCTAGTCAGGAAAACTTTCCACATGTTCACCTTGAGCTTACTAAGCCAGACTTTAATGCTGTTTGGTGTTGTTTTACCATCTTTCCCAAAAAGAGAAGAGTTTGGCTTCATTGTCTCTGTAACGGCTTCTCAGGTATCTGCAGGTTCCTTTACATGTTGGTTGTGACTCTGGAGTGCATATGTTTTCTCTCTCTCTCATTTATACTGAATCCTTAAAGGCATCAAGGACAATATTGGAATCTTGATCTCAAAATCCTGCTTTGTTAAGGCTGGAACATTATCACTGAAATATTCCTAGACCAGCTTCCTCTGTGTAGTGTGCTTAATTCCTTTACTGATGCCACTCAAGATAGTCTGGACCAGGCCACTCTGCTGAAGGAAGCAGGTAAGAGGGTCTAGCCGTGGATGTAGGATAGATATTTGCCTTGTTTTCATGGCAGACTAAAGATTATGATTCATTCTATTTACTAGCATATAGCCAAAAAAAGCCTGCTGAATCATCTTTGCTGAACTGAACATGATGTCTGGGAATTTGACATGCATTAAACCACCTTGAATGAAAAAAAATGTTGCTGCCAGGCCACATTCTCACAATTCAAATTTTTGTAATCTGAGAGTGTTCTGAACAAGATGTTCCTGCCAATCAACTGGTATTTAAAGCAAATCAGCCTTAAAGCTTCATCAGTATTAATTACAAAACTCTGGATGCATTAAGTGCTACTACGCTTTGGATATACAGGCAGCAAATATTTAAGACATTTCCCATGTTTGCCTGGGCAGACACACTAAAAATAGCTAGGCATCTAGCAGTGTAATTCCTACATATATACCAAGTGATAAAATTAAAAATTGAGCTATATGTATTGCTGAACTGTGGTCACCCATTTTCTTTATGGATGCAAGATGACACAAAAGTTGAGCCCAGAGAAAGTGAATAAACATGGTGAAGTTTTTAGAGGGTTAATCCTGTGAGGAGCAGCTGAGGGAGCTGGGGTTGCTCAGTTTAGAGAAAAGGAAGTTCAAAGGGGACCTTCTGGCTCTCCACAAATCTCTGAAAAAGGGTGCAGCCAGGGGAGGTTGGGCTGTGCTCCCAGAGAGCAAGGGACAGGATGAGAGGACATAAACACGTTACACCAGGGGAGACTCAGGTTGGGCACCATGAGGAATTTTCAGTGTTGATAAACACTGGAAGCTGCCAGGCAGGTGGTGGAGTCCCCCTCTCTGGAATTTTCCAGGGAAAAGCTGGATGACCCACTCAGTGCTCTGGTGTGGGTGACAAGATGGGGATCAGTCACAGGCTGGACTCAATGATCTTGGAGATCTTTTTCCAACATAAATGATTCTGTGATTCTGTGAAAAGTCTTTGAAAAGTACAGCTTAGCCACCACTAATAATCAAGTCACAAAATAACAGTGTGATGTTCATTTTATATGTGTACATCAAAGACTCTTACAGCACTATTATCAGAAAGTGTAATTATTAGTAAAGCAGACATACCTTTATGGTGAAATAATGAGCCCTTTTACAGGGAAAATGATAATCTTTGTTAGCAGTTATATCACTGAAATATCCTAATGACTAAACATTTCAGACAATTTAGTCTTTTATTTTCTCTTCACCACAAAATCATGTTCTTATGAATTTAACTAGGACAAAATTTGAAGACAATGATAATATTGCTGATATAGTCATGTAGTAATTGATGCAGACACACACAATTGGGCAAGATAATACAGAATGGAAAGAACAAATTGCTTATTAGCTTCTGCATCAACTATAAGCACTGAGAAAAATAAATGAAGAGATACCATCCACTAAACCTCCTGTCTTCACAGTGCATGGTTCATAAAAAATCAACCGGTTCAATGTGAATATATTTTTCTTACTTTTAAATATGAGAAAACAAAACAAACCCAAAACCTAAAATGGTAAGATATATAAGGAATGAGATTAAAACAACAAACCAAGCAAACAATCAAACAATACAACAACATCAAACCAACCCAAACTCCAAACCCAACCTGAAATTTAAATACAGAAATTGTGTAAACTAATGGTACATCAGTGGGAAACAATTACATGTTGAATTCCAAAGTCTATATGGAATATAATCATCTGCAAGGTCTGTATATGCCATTAGGACATTTTTAATGGGAAAGGAACCATGTTGTATAATACTAGAAAAGTTAGTATTACACACTACACTGGAGTGTTTAATAATTTCATTTAAAAAAAGCCAGGAGTTTACTAAAAAAGCTGATCCTTAAACCTAATTAAAAACTGGTCTGTCAATGTTTTTAAGGTTGTGTTTATCATCTTTAAACCACTTGGTTCCACTAGAGATGAACCCAAGAGATTTTACTGGTGCAGTAGAGAAGTACATTTGCAACTGCAACCAGCTTACAAGGGGCACCTCCAGAGAACTTAGGGGTTTGGAGGAGCACCAAGTTTGAACCAGCAGAAGCATTTTTTCTCACTTTAGGAAGCCTGGGTGTATGGCTAAAACCCAAATAAATACCTAGGAAAATGAATTTGGTTCTTACCTCAGTCATCTCTTTGCAATACACTTAGCAAATTGAACTGCAAAACACCTTTTAGGCAAAAGTACTTGTAAAATAGAGTAATCATTTTCTCAGTAGGAAATGTGAAGACAAATTATTTTTTATTTGCAAGCTAATTAAAAATGTTTCAATGAAGCAATTATTGAAATAAAACTATCATGTTAAATGAAACACTAAACTAATTTTTTATTTATTCTTAATCACTTTTCCAGTGCTGTACATAGAAATACTAAATTAATGAAATTTTATTTGCTTTTTTAACAAATTCATTAAATAAATAAAGGAGGACAGGAGAATGATTTAACCTCAATAGACCTGGAGATTGTGAAAAGACATGGAGAAATAAAATACTTTAAGTTAATTTTTATATTACTACTGTTAAATTGGCAGCAACCCATATTCAGTTCTGTCATTTAATATAAAAGTAATTTATTTTGCTAATCTGTTTCTAATTTGAAGAGAGAAACAAATAAAAACCTAGTTCTGCCAAATGAATGGAAGAATTTGAATCAATAAAATTTCATTTGTTTGTAGAATCATTGAATTATGAACTCATTTGGGTTGGAAGGGACCTCAAAGACCATCTCATTTCAACCCCCCCTGGCTTGGGCAGGGACACCTTCCACTATCCCTGGTTGCTCAGAGCCCCATCCAACCTGGCCCTGGACTCTTGCAAGGATGGGGCATTCACAGCTGCTCTGGGCAATCTCTGCCAGTACCTTAACACCCTCACCCCAGATTACACCTGGATTACACCGGAGCAGAGTTCTTGTATACAGGAGCTCTTTTTGTGGTTTTTTTTTGGTAGTGTGGGTTGCAGGCTGCAGTAGTTTCTAGGGATTATTAGCAATTTATACCACTGCCACTATCCCTTATTTCCAATAGAATGTGAAGGAACTTCTTCTCAGAGAACAGCACCAAGCCTAGTAGTAGGCAAATAGCTTACAAAAAAAAAAAAAAAATGCCCTAATTCCATCGAAAGGTGTAACACAAACTGACCGCATTTCTTATTTAGCTGATAAATACAGTATCTGAAGTAGAGATATAGTGCTTGAAGCACTCTCGTTGATTTTTGAGGCACAGCACAGCTTCAGAATGTTTCTATTTTTCTATATTTTCTACCAACTGTGATTTTTATTACAGGTAAGTGGACCTAACTCTCATGAAATGTGTCAGATTTACAGTACTGGAATGAGAAGCTTTCAGTTTAATGCAGAGAAGATCTGGAGTGAGGGAAGAGGCAGAAGGAACATTTTGATCCCTGAGGGATATGTGTCTGCTTCTTACTTTTTTCTCTGGAGGGAGTAGCTCAGCACTGGGGCAGCATCCCCTCTACTGCTTCAGTGATCATAGCTGACTGAATTCCATTGGATTTTACAACTATGAGAAGAACAGCTATGTGCACTCAGTTTCTGGTCTCTCCTTAAATATTTTCAAAGCTAAAAAATGCATGAAATTGCATATCTTTGCTGATATGTTTGTCCAGACTTTTCTCAACACTACTGGTTTATGTTCCAACTCCCCAAGGCTACTGACCAAATCAATATAATGACACTGAATCCTTCCCATGAAAACTTGTCTCCAGTTATATTCAACTCTCATAAAAATTTCAAAGATAGAGAAGTATTTATGAAGAATCCATGGGAGAAAAATGTAAATTAAGTAAGAAGGGGAAACAGAAAGTACATCATCAGAAGTTTCATAGTCTATTTTTAGTTAATTCTTCACTCACCACCTTAAATTACCATCTTTGTCTGAGGATACAATCATTCTAGGCTAAACTCGGGAGTGACATTTAAGGGTTTTAAGCTTATACAAACTCTTATGCAGAGCATAGCCAATACTGGAAAAGATAGCAACAGTGTGACTCATAATAAAACTTACTTTCAATATCTCATGATATTGGTAAGTGTCTGAGTCACAATGTACTTTAGTCACTTAATATTAGGCTGATAACCCAAAAGGTGATACAAGTAATTCCCCTTTTCCCATTTATTCAGATTGCTGGTTCAGTTTGTCCCAATAATATAACCAGTGAGATCATCTCTGGAAGGTTAAATATAGTTATGAAAATCAGAACTGTGTCAAGAAATCAGCATAGATACAAAAGTTAGGAACTTCCTCTTTGAATAAAAATTTTAAGAATCTCTCCACTAATACTTTTCTTTTTTCATAGAAACTATATTTCTGGAAACATCCATAGCAGCTAGCAGCAGCCAGGCTAATGACTGTGTTGGGGGCTAAAGTTTCATAAAATCGTGGAATGGCCTTGGGTGGAACTGACCTCGAAGATCATACAGTTCTAACTCCCCTGCTGTGGTCAGTGACACCTTCCACTGTCCCAGGTTGCTCAGACCCCAAACCAGCCTGGCCCTGAACACTTCCAGGGATGGGGCAGTCACAGCTTCTCTGAGTAACGTGTGCCAGGGCCTCACCAACCTCACAGAGAAGATTTTTTTCCTAATATCCAATCTAAACACTTCTCCTTTGGTTTGAAGGTCTTCCCCCTTCTCCTGTTTCTGCATGCCTTTGTAAATAGTTTCTCTCCATCCTTCCTGTAGGGTCCCTTCAGGACAAGGAAGGACTATGTTCAAAGAGTGAGGTGAAATTGTGACCTATCATTTCAACTTTTTCCTCTCATTTCTCTGGTTTTTGATGGAAACATATCANCTGGTGTTGAGCAATCAAGCCTACCCCTTCTCATCCTCAGAACATTCACTCAGAAGACCCCCACCAAAATTAGCAGGGCTGGCATTGAGACCTATGGAATTGTAGGGCAGTTAGTCCCCCTCAGCACTGACTTCTGTTCTCCTTTCGGCCTTGTTGAGCAGTGACATCCCCAGTCTGACAGGGCAGATGGATT
>VXBU01001113.1:17748-35087 GCA_013400315.1 Bombycilla garrulus | reverse complement strand
AATATATATATATATATATATATTTGAAAATTAAAGAGAACACAATTACTGTTTAAGGGGAAAACAGAACAATTTATGTGGCCTCCTTGCTCAGTGATCTTAGACATCTTTCCCACCACTCAGAGTTCTACGATTGCATGAAATATGGCCAAAGGGAGCCCTGGAGCCAGCAGAGTCCTCAGGGGTGGAGTGCCAGGAAGCATCAGTTCTTCTGGTGTTGAGCAATCAAGCCTACCCCTTCTCATCCTCAGAACATTCACTCAGAAGACCCCCACCAAAATTAGCAGGGCTGGCATTGAGACCTATGGAATTGTAGGGCAGTTAGTCCCCCTCAGCACTGACTTCTGTTCTCCTTTCGGCCTTGTTGAGCAGTGACATCCCCAGTCTGACAGGGCAGATGGATTCTGTCTTGGAGATGGAGCTCTTGGGCATGTCCTGCTGGAAGAGAAACTTTTTGTGGTGCCACATGCATGCACTGCAGGGCAAGCAGGACGGGAATCAGTTATGAGGGGATGCAAATCACCTGAGTTCTTCAGCCTACATACAAGCTTTATTTCCAGAAGTTATTACATTGTCTCCCAGATTGCATATCTACACCAGCAAATAGGACACCAAAAAACCCTCTATTTATCTGTCAGTGGAGAAAGCATAGTAGGCAGAAGCAGCAGAGAGAGAATTCTCAGTTGCTTAAAAATAAAAAATCAATATACAGTAATTGAATTTACATAACTAAACCAACTCTGTTGTGATTAGTTCACATATTTATGTGTTTTAATCTGTGTACTGCAGTATTCCTTTTGTTTCTTTGTAATTTTCCCCCTCAGGCATCTGATTCATTCTGTACTAGAGCCTCAAAACATAAATATAAGATCACACCACCTCTGTTTTTCAGGGAAGTATCAGTCACATCAATTTTGTCAGAAGGCAAGAAAAAGCAAAGCCTTCATAGGAATTGTCCAAGGACTTAAAAAAATTTCACTAAACCCTTATTAAATTAATAATTGTTATTTGTCACAGCAACAATTTCTTATTCTAAAGCCCAAGAATTCTGGAGCAGAAGTTTCCTAATCGTGGTGCCAGCAGAATTCTGCCACCTTCAAGATGTAAAAATTTTTCAATTAATTAGCAGGAGTAATTACATTCCACTGTACCATCCTATAAATACATGACAATATAGTTGCATATAATAGATAATTTGTTTTTAAATCCTTATATTTATTTATTTTTATGGATATAAAATGAAAAGTTTCAAAAAAGGACTTTATAATTTGGACAAGCTCTGTGGAGTGAAGGCTCTAATCTGCTTGTTTTGGAACTAAACAGCAATAACCCCATTGTAGAAGTCAGCATTCTAATTCTCACTACAATGCCTGTTTCTAACCATTCAAATCAAGTTATTTTTGATACTTCATTTTCCATTTAAATTTTATGTTGTGCTTAAAATGAGATCTGAAGGGAAGGTGACAGGGAAGAGCCTTTAAGTGGCCATATGGAAATACACATGTACTGAGCCGCAAATAGAGGTACAAAATGGAACAGGCTGAAGCTCAGGAACAAACAGGAGTCTGGGGATCAGAGCAGGTTTCTGATATCACTAAGCCTCTTTCTATACATGCTGCTTGTATTCCTTACAGTGCAGCTATAGTTGAACCAGAATTGGTCAAAACAGAGAGATTGTGTTATCAGATTTGTTAGGAGCAGACAAACAGCAGCACAGCTCCGTGCTACCAGGTGGATACCTCTCCTGTGTATATGAGGGAATGGCTGGAGCTGTGTCAGGGGAGGTTTAGGTTGGATACCATGGAAAGGTTCTTTCACCAGAGGGTGCTGGCACTACCCAGGCTCTCCAGGGAATGGGCACAGCCCCGAGGCTGCCAGAGCTCCAGGAGCATTTGGACACAGCTCTCGGTGGTATTTTTGGGGTGTCTGTGCAGAGGCAGGGGTTGGACTCAATCCTTGTGGATCCCTTCTAGCTCAGGATACTCTGTGATTCTATGAAATATAAAATGGTGATGCATATTCACAGAATGCATCTTTCAATGGTGACTCCTGCCTGGTAGCCCAGGTAGGTAAAAGACAAAGAAAGTATATCCTTAGTCTTTCTTTTCAGTTCAGACTTTTTTATTTTGGATATTTACCACTCCTTACTTATTGCAGTGGTTTTCTGTACATTGACCCCGAGTGATGCAACTCTACAAAGATGTGTCATGGAGTGTTAAAATCCATTATTTAAATCACTATCCCTGTAAGACCAGCTTACAAATGCAACTATGAACAACCACTCCAGTGGTAACTGGAGCAGCAGGAGAGGTAATCTCAGAAGTGTTTTTAGCATTTCCTCTCAGGGGGCTTGCCGTTCCAAGGGCCTGAGCATCATCTTTGTGCACAACGTGTGTCACAGGTCAATAAAGGTTGCCTGCTTGCCAAACCCCAGGCAGAAATAAATAGACCAGATATGCAGCTGACACCATTCTCTGTACTTCTTTCAATAAAACATGTTTCAGAAAAGTCACACCTCTTTTAAGCTGAAGTTTAATCTGAATTTAGACTCCACAGGATGTACCCTCATTGTTATCTAAATACATCCCTCACCAGAGATTAGAACAAAGTTTATTCACAAGCTCTTTTGAGCTTCAGAGGCTATAATTTTAACTAAAGCTAAACACAAGGGTGATTTTTATCTCCCACATTCATTTAATTAAACATGGTTCATAAACTGTCATCATTAATACTAAATCACCATGAAAAATCTCTCTAACATTAAATTAACCTTTGATTCTACATTTTTCCTTTTATGTCATATTTGATAAATCTTGCAGGGGGATTTATGGATATTATTTAACTAGAGACAAACAGCTGTATGCAAAGTATAACAGGAAGTGCAATTTTTTGCTGTATGAGTCAGAAAATAGAATTACAAATAAAATGCAGCTGCAGGCAAGAAGATGATTGTAAGATGTATACTGAGCTTCTTATAGCATGCTATTTTGTGATGCTTAAATAATGGAGTGCTATCACAAATTCTAGTTCAAATTAAGTAAACCCTTCAATATTTAATTGCAGATCATTTCATTTGACTTTCTGTTTAACTCTGACCTATTCATTCTATGTCAGCCGTGTTGTCCTTCATAGTTGATCGCTAATGACCACTGATCATTGCTACCCCTCAAGATGGAAATTTGTCTCAGTTTTTAGAGTGAAATTCACCTCTTATTTTCCCCTAGTCAGTATTTCTTGTTATGGCTCCGACAAAGCAGAAAAAATGCCTGTTGTGCACCATTGTCTCTGGACAGACTTGTAGATGTCACAATCAACCTTGTTTTAATAAAGCAATTCACCTTACAATTTAAACTCTAAGGTGTGTTTGGTAGATGCCAAAGCAGTTTGCTCTTTATTTGTTTTATCACCAGTTTGTAAGTTCCTCTGTAAGGCTCAAACACGAGCTCCATGCAACATTCCATTTCCTGTTCCAATGCGGCCACACTCAGACCTAAAAATTCTACTTATCTACTTAGGGCTCATCTTCATTTTCATCAGAAATTTTTGCCACAATCTGCCAAAAAAAAGGAAAGACAGAATTTTCATTTTGTCTGTTCTTCTTAGTACCTGATGCAAGTGCAGTATCAGGTAGATAACCTGGCCCTTATCATGGAATCATAGAATTATAGAATTATAGAATTTTTAGGTTGGAGAAGAAATTTAAGATCATATTGTCCAACCATTAAACCAGCACTGATAGCTCCACCTCTAAACCACACCTCTAGGTATCAGATTTACATGTCCTTTAAATATTTCCATGCATGGTGACTCCACCACTGCTCTGGGCAGCCAGTTTCAATTATTGGACAACCCACAAGTAAAGAAACTGTCTGTATTATGCAATCTATCCCCTTCCTCACACAATTTGAGGCCATTTCCCTTCATTCTATCCTTTTTATATCCAGAAGAAAGAGTCCACCCCACTTCACTGCAACCTCCTATCAGTGAATTGTGGAGAGCAAGAAGGCCTTCCCTCTTCATGTGCCATACCATCTTTTCTAGGAGTTCTTTTTTTTTCCTGAAGCAATTCTGCTTTTAAGCAGTGAACATGAAATAGGTATATTGATTGTTAAAGCATCCAGCAATTATTTTCCATTAGCAAACGCTTAAAAGTTTTTCATTAAATTCAGAACCCATTTAATATGAAACCTATAGATACTTGTAATTTTTCTTAACTCACCTCCTCATCTGATGCAAGTCAAATGACACATAAAATGTACATGTATTACACATAAGGAGCTACCTTTATCAACCAAATATGTAGTCTTATCAAATAATGAAATCTAAACTATTTGACAAAACCCATTTTCCATAAAACCACAGTGACTGGCATGAATTAGAGTCCCTCTCTCTGATTCTCTATTAATGGAAAATCATATTGACTTTTTCATTATATTGTCTGAGTTTGATGTCTGGGTAACTGGCCTATAATTACTAGAACTTTTTAGCTCATTCCTTCTGAATATCAGGACCACAGGAACACATTTTCAGAAATCCAGGTTTACCTAAAACTAATTTTTTTCTGACAAATTACTATTTATTTATTTGTTATTTATTTTAGTGGTCCACTCAAATGTTCCTGGATGCACTTCATCTTACTATGCAGAGTTTATATATTTTTATTTTGGATAGATTATGAACTTGGTAATCAGCCTTTCATGACAAAGACATGTCCTTCTCTTCAGTGATGATGCTGAGAAAAAAATCTTCATCATTTATTTTTATTTGTTATTTTTATTTAATGGTTTGTGTTCTGTATCCACCATCACTAAAACAAGATGGCTCTGTAAATGATCATTAACATTTTTCTTCATAGGGAAGTCCATATCTACCAAATATCATTTAAGTAATATTTTTCTTTCTATTTTTTTTTTCATAAATTTCATATGCAACCTTCCCATTTATGTTTGTGTGTATGTCCATTCAGTGCTAAATAAGATAATAATGACAAAGTTTTGGTAGTTATGCAGAACATTCTGAATTCTGGTATTCTTGCCAGGTGTTGCAAATGATAAAATGGGAACTGATATTTTTGTGATCATCTTGGGGCCACTATTTTTAATTTCATCATTGGTCTTCAAAGGGAGAAAAACTATTCATAGGATGAATCAGGAAATAGAAGTAAACATCCTGATGAAATTAGACAGAGCAAGGGCACGCCATAAGACTTGCAACTGTGCTGGGCATTACTGCATAATTTTATTCAGGGAATCTGTTTAAATTGTGATGAGGAAACACAGATGTAAAACTTTTACACATTAGATCTCATCTAAACTCAGTGCAAATGCACAGTTCATCTCTGAAAGCTCTCGTAATTGTCTCCTCCTTTTCTTGAAAGAAGAATAATTTATCTCATGTTTGTAAAATGGAAACAGTGCATAAGTATGCAGTTACTATAACAACAACTGCATCATAATTTCATACCCTGATTTACCCTATCAAGGTGCTTAATAGCCATCCTTTGTTAAAGCAGGCTAGAGTTCATGACTGAATTTTCAGGTGCCTGGAATGTGTGTATTCCCAGATCGTGCTGGGGGCTATGCAGGGACACTGTACCTGCATTTGAAAGGAAGTACTTCTGAGACTTTTCCTCCATTCTCCCTCACTGCTTTCTGCAAAGAGAATTTCCTGCCTCACCATCTGCCCTTTTCTGTACCATGGATCCCTCGCCATGTCAGAATCCATTGTCAGAGCTGTGCTGTGTCTGTTTGACAGCTGGTTTGTCACACCCATGTAACATTTGCTTCATTTTTGTGCATGGACCACTGACGACATGCCTGTGCTTCCTCCTCACCTGCAGAGCTGGGCTGCAGGGCTTTTTTTTTCCCAGACCATTCTGACCACGCCCTTGTACTTCACAGTCTGTTGTCTCCATGTTGCTGCTATCTCCATTTTCCCCTCTCAGATTCGCTTTCTCCTGGCCTACTTTTCCATCACTCTGAGTCTTGGTAGTCTTTGCAAGAGAAAGGAACACTGTCTGATGCATAGTTCTGGCAAGAAGAAAGCTTTAACCAGAGGAGGTTATCAATACTCACCACAAAATATCCTACCCCAGGCCCTTGCATTTTAAGGAGTAGCAATTCTGGTCTTTCTTTTCCTATGTCACCGTGTCCTAGGTGCATCCCAGCTTTGTGGGATGGAAGACCAAGCTCAGTGTCTGCATCTGATACATGGGGTGCGCACACAGGCCGGGGAGCCAAGTGTTTGAGACAAGGCTTCTTGTGAGGCAACCTAAGATGGGAATGAGAGGTGAGTGTAGGAACATTTATTTCATTTATTTCAACATGGTTTCATCTTTTCTACCCAGACAGATATTTTTGGAAGCTCTTATTCTTGAAGATTCTAGTTAAGCTGCTGAGATATATAAACTTAGGGGGGAAAAGTTTAGTCTTATAATTTCAAAAGGATCTTAGGTCAGGAGGGTAATACAGTTGCTGAGATACTGTAGGGAGCAGTGCTGTTCAATCTTGATCCAAGCACACTGAGCAGAGAAAAAAATGTGGTCCAGAAAGCCCTGCCAAATTCTGTTTTCACTCAATCTGTCATGCACACCCAAATGCAATTCCCAGGGCCCAGCCTTGCTTCTCACTTCCTTGTATTTATCCTCCCCCCCACATTATAATGCTCCTTCCCCTCTGACACAGAGTTTGTCACTTCACAGTTCACCCTCTCATTTTCTGCTGTTCAGTCTCCCACCCCTCTCTCAGAAATTATATACATCTATTTCTCTGGTTTAACACTGCAGTTGTGCTGATTTCCTGGTGTGCTCAGAGTACAGTTGCCCAAAACAGGAATCCTCTTCCTCTGACAGAGGTGATTTTTATCATGTCACAAGATAGTGACACAGCCTTACAAGAGCCAGCAGCAACTTGGCTTCAGCCATGCACTGAGAGATGAGAGGTAACACAAAAACCTCCTGTCTGGCTTGAAAAGAAGCTCACATCCTTAAAAAGTCTTTGCCTACATACTCTTTGTTTGCAAACAAATCTTTGTTTATAGTTTCACTTCCCCCAAAGGGTAGGAAATATACACATAACAGTAATAGTCAACAGTAATAATGAGGACAACGTTGAAGTATGAATCATGAGCAGTATAAGGATTTGAAGCGTGAATCATATCTGGGTAAGGAAAAATAGTTTTTCAACTTTTTAAAAAAACTTTTCAAGGATAAAATCTTGGGATTTGGAGTATTATCCATACTCATTTCCCCTTTTTACAAAAACTCAAACAAACATTTTGATTTTGATGCTTTTGATAGAAAATTGTTCTCATCTTCCACTGCAGTTATAGGTGGAAGATGAATTTACCTAAGATCACTAGTCATGTTACAACCACAAATATTGAGGGCAGGCATTATTTCAGCACAGGGCAAAAGGGGAAAAATTACCTGTTATTTTTCAAAATTCTTAAGTTGCTGTAATATGGATTAGATCACAAACCACATCTCACATGGTATTCTAATTCAGTAGAATGTTCGCAATCAGCATGGTAAACTTCCCCCTAATCACTGATTTCAGGCTGCTATAAATGACTAATTGTTCAACTCTTACTGAAATTGTAATACCTTACATATAAATACATAAGGTTTCTTAGCTGTGCCAGCTGCCAGTTCTTGTTTAAGGATAGGGCTGAGTTGAGAAATGGATAAGATTCTTCCCCACAATCCTTTCTGCTGTTTTGTTTTGGTGTTCTTGCTCATTAACTTTGTCAATATGGGGGGACAAAAAGGAGCAAAGAACTTTGTGAAGGGACACTGATTGCATTTTTGTGGCTAAACTCCCTATCCAGCTGCCCTATCCCCAAAAAGAAAATAATCATCCTGGATAACTTCTGGGAAAAATCCATGTCCCTTTCTATTTTGTAAACTGCTTGAGAACCAGCTCTAAAAGTACAAACAGGCACAGAATAAAGCCATGCTTGTGGCGGCAATTTTTAGCTTATATCCCTGAAGCATAAACACAGGGATTTTTACATGTAGATCTGTGGGTAAAGAACCATTAATTTGGAAAAATGTCATTAATGTGATTTTGCTGGGAAAAAAAAATCACAGTTATTTCATCTGTCAGTCAAGTCCCAGCCAGGGTCATTGACCTTACTTGGTATCAGTGGGCTGTATGGTTTTTAAAGTTGCTTAGCATTTTCAAGTGATGCTAATTAGACATGGTTGAGCCCCTCATCCCCCTTTCCCCCACTCTTAACAGTATTAATCCTGAGATTTACACATTTAAATCTCCTTTATCTTATGTAGAGGGTACTCTTCTCTCTCCCTGTTTAATTTGAGCATCCTTGAAGGATAATTTGAAAAATTTCTTAAATACCTTCAGGGTTGTGGAAAGTTCATGTTTTCCTGTTTTCCTAAGCACCTGAAGTCCATCAAATCTCATAGTTTTAGTTACTTCTCCATTTTTCTTAGCCTGCTTTTACATTTCCATATCCTTTCATATTGCCATGATTTGACAATAGGCAATTATTTTATTTCCTTTGCATGCATATTAACCAGCAGGCAGCAGCTTTTCATGTAATAAATGATTCTGTCAAAGAGAGACTTGGACAAAACAGAGTTTTGTGGTAATATTCATTTCATCTAAAAAAGAATTACACAGCAAACAGACATTTATTCCAGATCTAACTGCCTATTCATACAGTTCAGCAGACTGTCAGATTAACTGTAATAGTACATTCTGGTGCCTGAATAATACAGCAGTCTGTGCCTTCTCAGTGTTTCTTGCCTCTTTTTGTTTAAGTGGCTGTAAGAGATATGTTTATGTTCAGGTTTTGGAAATGAGGTGTTGCAGGTTTGACCTATGTTAGAAGAAGTTGAGGCTTTTCTCTACCTAAATCTCTTTTAATTGGCAGCAAAGTGTGAAGCAATAAGGGCTTTATTAGGAACTAAAAAATATCAATATCTTTTCCTGAAGTAGAGTCTGTTCTGTCTGTTGTGATAAGGGGTAAGCTGTCCCCCTGCCTTTATGAGAAGATGTTTTTCCAGTGAGTCGGGGTAGTTGGGCAAAGTCTGGTTGTAGCTTTGAGGGGCATTGTCAGAGTGAATCACCTCTCTTGTAACTTGGGGATTTTGACACAGCTGAACGAGCCAACTTTATTTTATCTGGAAAAAGGACATGGTCTCCTCATCTTTTCCCCCATAACACAGTGACCAGCTGGGTGAGCAGTGGTGTTAAGACATAGCTCTTGAAAACACAGTGATGTCTTTCTCTTGATACAAAGAGGTGAATTTAGTTAACTCAGTTTAAGGTTAAGTACCTCCAGGCCAGACCTACATTTCCTAATTAATTAAGTGAAAAAACAGAGAAGTACCTTGTTTAAATATACATACACTTGAATAATACATATGGATTTTACATGTGATGCTTTCAAGTGCAAGAGAATTGAGAAACTAGCTTATAATTTTTAGACAGAAGAGAAACTTAGTTCTCTCATTAAATAATTTAAAAGCAAAATGTAACAATTTAGACAGGCAAAAAAGAATTGCCATACAACCCTTTACTGAATCACAGAATCTTGAACTAAAAAAATTATTACGGTTGGAAAAGACAATTCAGATAATGAAGTCCAACCTTCAATGCATCACCAGCACCATGCTCATCACTAGATCCTGTCCCTACATGTCGTATTCAAATGTGTTCTGAACACTTCCAGAGTTGGTAGCTACACCACTTCCCTGGGCAGCCTGTCCAATCCTTTACAACACTTTCCACAAAGAAATTTTCCCTAATATCCAACTTATTGGATAGTTACACCTGCCAGAACTCCAGGCCATTCCCTCTCCTCCTGTCCCTGTTCCCTGGAGCACAGCCCGACCCCCCCGGCTGTCCCCTCCTGGCAGGAGTTGTGTAGAGCCCCAAAGTCCCCCCTGAGCCTCCTTTTCTCCAGCCTGAGCCCCTTCCCAGCTCCCTCAGCTGCTCCTCATCAGACTTGTGGTCCAGAGCTTCCCCAGCTCTGTTCCCATCTCTGAACACACTCCAACTCCTCAGTGTTTTTCCTGTATTGAATAAGATTAAAGAAAAGGCAAAGTGAACAACAAATTCAACTAGCCCAGGTGCTCCCTGGTCTGTTCCACATCGAACAAATTTCCCTTCAATTTCTCATAATTCTAATAATTACTTTCTGTATAATTTGCCATGTTTCATTTCTTCTTCAAGTGAAAGGCAGAGAAAGCCAATGCAAAAGCCTGCGCAACACACAGTCCCTGAGAGTAAGTGGTTAACAGTGCTGGAAAAATCTTATCTTCAGTCCATAATAACAGTAAAAACACATTATGAGTTGACAGGAAGCAAGTTTCAGAGGAACACAAACAACTGAGTTGAAGCTCCTATGGTCTTTAAATGAAATTTAATTTCTAAGTAAAGTTGTATCTTTTTCATCTGTTGAAACATGTCCTAACCTGTACATTCAGATTAATTTAAGCAATTTGTGAATTCAAGACAATTGCAGCTAACTGCCTGCATCATAAAAGAAGAAAATAAAGAATATTTCTCTACAGTGATTTCTCAATGGAAACAATATTTTTTTTTCAGCTCAAAATACTTTATAATTACTAAAGTAACTCAGGATAAAAAATTCTCACATATTTTCAAGTTAGTTTTTGCAATAACTTTCTTACAGTGTATATTTGGCTTTGTACATTTACATTCTCTTTCTGACTGTGGACTGGTGAGAAACTGGCTTTTGATTGTAAAAGTTTTTTTTCTGTGTCTTTTATTTCCTTTTCACACTACTTATATGAACAATAAACATTAACACAAATGCTGTTTTATTCTATCTAATTCAAAAGGTGATACAATTTTCTGGTTTGAATCTTATTGCACTTTTTACTTTCTCCTAATGCTCAATTATAAAAAAAAAATATTAGTTAGATCAACTAAAATCAGACATAATTTATTTTTGAATTAAATTGTTGTGAACATTTATTTTAGATGTGTAAGTCAGCATTGGTATATTGAAATCAGAAGAGTTTCCAGAAAAATTCTGATTAAACTTAAATTAAATTAGAAAAATTCTGATTCTGATTTTCTGGTTTTAGCAGAAAAATTCTGATTAAACTACTAAAAAAGCTCCAGCCTTTGGTTTCCAAATCCAAGAGTGATAGGTATTTATAGGAAATGATGGTTTCCCAGCCTGCTGCAGATATGGAGTCTTCTACATACATAAAACATAAAAACACACACCAGCGTGCCAACAGGTTTTTAATTATTTATCACTCTCAGAACACAGAGTGTGATAACATTTCTGAAGTCACTTTTTCGTTTGTTATAGCAGGTTTGCTTAATGAATGTTCAGCATTTATTTGCAAAGCATGAATGTAAAATGGAACAAAATAAGATCCTTGTCAAAGACCATTTAAATGGTAATTCCAGTATTGCAAAAGGTGATAGTCTGTGTCCTTTATACAGGATTTATTTCTACTACCCCTGCATAGCCTGCTTGCAAAGCTGACTGATTTACCACCTAGTGATTTGGACTGACTGAGATTTTTCTAAGTGTCTGTATATTTTAAGAGGTACATATATTAAAGGTGTGCTTGCACCAGGGTGTGCAAGCAGGCAGGGGGTCTTTTATAATTTAGGAGCTGCATGGTGTTTTGTTTCCTTCCTTTCACAGAAGATAACTTCAGTAATTTCACTTTTATTTATATCTGTGGTATAGGACTCAGAGTTTTCAAACCCAAGATATGTCATAAGTGACACTCATTAAAATACTTCTTTTTGACACTGAGTATTTGTGCAATCACCCAAAGTTACAAGTCTTTTCTGAAAATAAGATGCATACAATTTTCTTGTTCAATAGATACAATATTATATCAAAAAATCATGTTTGTTTATTGCCTGGTTAAACTACAGAAGTACATTAGCAAAAGAGTAAATAATTAAGCTCCATTTTAAGTTTCTGAATATAAAAAATTACCTTATTAAGCTCACATTTGGTTGAAATCCCAGAGTACCTCAGGAGAATCTCTTCTTCAATGCCCCCTCTGCCTTCAGTTCCCTAAGCTGCTGAACACAGATGTAGATGTGCCAATTGAAATGGTTGTTGGGAAGTTTGTATCAATTGTCTTTGAAATTATCAGGGAGAAAAAAATAATATATTTTTTTAGGGGTTTGGGATAAAAAAATCCTTTATAATCAGTATATTATATCATGATAACTTAAATAAGCAAGGCAATAAGGAAACATCTTGACTAACTTTTTGGGGTTTTTTTTAAGTTTTCAGGGATAAAACTCGGGGGATAAAATTTTGGGGATTAAAATGGAGACTTTAAGTGTTGATTGCTGGTTGACACAATTTTTTTCCTGGTAATGATAATGTTGCTCATGTGTGGCTAATTTAATTTTAGCTGCTAGAGGAGGTGTTTAGTGTAAACTAGTCATTATTGGAATTACTGGTACAATAGACATAGAATTATTTTCTTAGAGAGGGCAAAGAGCTCCTTTCAAGTGTCTCTGACCCACAATATGATACACTTTCCAGATGAGTTTCTAGGCAGACTAGACAGAAAGCTTACACTAATTTTAGATTCCAAAGTTAGGTGAAATGAACCATCAACTCCAGTGCCTTTTTAATGCTCTAGGGCCTTTCTGGATCAAAAGGTACCAGCATCAAAATCCAAAACCACCTGTAGCTAAGAAAAAAAAAAACTGCTTTTCAAATCAGTTGTCTCAATCTCATTCTTCTAGGTCAGAAAATTTTTCATTATATCTAGTTATTAGTTTGTCCTCTGGCCTTTTACTGCTTCTGAGTGTTCTTCCCAGACTTCCATACTAATCATCTCCGTAGCTCAATATTCATTTGATAAAGTTTTGAGCCTGTTCTCTTTGTGTAAAAGGTGCAATGCAGGGCTTGCAGTCAGAACTCACAACCAAATGTTTTCAACCCAAGTGGTGCAGGAAAGAATGCTATCATTAGAGGAAGAATGGTTCTCAAACCCACAATAAAATTTCTACTGCACTGAGAGACAGATCCACCTATCCTAAATACATTTTTTTATTATGGATGGAGTATATCTACATTCTGAGTTCCATTTTGGGATAATGCTGGTTCTTAGTTTAGTTATTGCTTTATTCTTTTGCAATGCCCCTTTTCCTCCTGACATTCAGTAAATTCTTCACTGAGTACACTGAGACTATTTTAGCTTTGTATTTCCAAAACAATGTCAAGTTATGGCTGGCTCAAGTAGAGACAAAGTGACTGAATCTACCCTCTAATCACAATGTGACCAGAGCCAATGCAGTTTATTTTTTATTTTAGCTGCTTCTCATTAGCTTTGTTTTTGAGGTAAGTCCACTCCTACATTCAGTTTCCTCTCTAGAGGTCAATCTTCATGAAGCATGTTCTATTCTGTTTGAATGCTAAAAAGGGCCACAAATACTTCTTTCTTCTCTCTGTTGTCGAGGATATTCTGGTTCTGCCTGTATCAAATGGAAAAACTCGGAAGTAATAGGGTACATTGAGGTACAGGAGTGTCCCTCTAAGTGGAAGAAGACAAAACAGGAGTGTTGGGATAGATCAATGTCTCCTGCATTTTGCCACTGTAATATTGCTGCTTGACAGGGAACTGAGGCTAGCAGCACAACTCACATGGAGGGGACAAGGATGTGGGTCCCATGCAGAGCATGGAAGCTTCTGAGTAACTGGTGTCTTTCTTCTGTGTAGGGAGCACATGGAGGATGTCTGGATCTACAAAGATCAAGGTGCAGCTGTCATTCCTTCACATTTCAGGCAGCTGTCTGTAGAACACTCTTCTTTCATTTTTTCCAGGACATTAGCAGTAGGGCGTGCAGCAGCAATTCCCAAATTTACCCTCTTACTACATGTTTGAGTAATGACTCTATTCTTTCTCCTACCTTGTAGCTTTAAATTGTGTAATGTATAAACTGGACACATTTTGAGAATCTATTTCCTTTCTGCTTTTATGAAGCCTTTCACTTTATTGTAATGTTTTCTTTTCAATCTTTGATGCGTGAACTTAAAGAAGAGAAGGAACAAATCTTAATTTATTGTCACTTTCATCAATTTTGCACAAGCAAGCTTATATGTCCTGTTTCTTTCTGTGTAATCTATTTCCAGAGGTCTCTGATCTCTCTCACTCAAAGCTAATCCTTGCCAAGATTTCAAAAATATTGCCTTATATGAACTCTGACACTGTGAATAAATAATTTCTTTCATTTTTGCAGGAGTCTATATAGTTGAAAATTGCTACCAGCTCACTCTGTTGTTACTCCCCCAGCAAAGCATTTGCAAGCTGTTCAATATCCTAGCAAATGTTTTCTGAAATTCTGCTTGCATTCCTCTTGACTCCCTTCAGCTGTTCAACATTTCTTTAGAAATTCAGGGGCTCAAAAGGAATGTGTTTGCCTTCCCTTCTTCATTTCCCTGGTTTGTTCCCAGTCTCAGATATTTCCAAAAAGAGATGATGCTGAAGTGAACTAACCCTGTTTGGGGTGAAGATGAAAAGCTGTTTTTAAAGGTTTTCTCTTTCCTGATCTTTAGAATAAAAGACTGTCCATACACTTCTAAAAGTACATTTTCCTTTACATTGGTAAAGGATGGCTTCTGCTTCAGATTTTCTGTTACTTGTGCAATAAGTTCTTGAGAAAGCTTTTTCCTTTTCAAATATAGCATTTCTTCATATTTTAGAAAATTGTCATTTTCTCTAATTACCATGGAGCTTAAAATAATGATCTGATTATTTTCCAGACTCAACTTTTACCCAAACCAAAATGAAGAAACAATTTTTCATTTCTGGAGTGAACCTTGAAAATACTGCTCAGGAGAAAATCTGGTAGTTTTTTTTTTTATATGTTTGTCCAAGATGTTCAATATACTGTACAGAATTAAGTTTCTCAAAGTAGAATTTCTGGTTAATAGTAAATTCAAATTTGAGATTTCTGGAGTGAAGAGACAAATATTATTCCAGTAGGGTCATGGGTGATGATTTCAATCTCTACTTCCAGCATAAATGTTAGAAGAATAAGTTATTTGTGACTGATTCTGGATAGCATGTGTGTCTGATGAGAATATATTAGGAATACTGCAGGTTGTTCTTCAGAAATTCAGCATATTGCTATGGAAGTGTGCTGGGCAAGCAGGAGCATAAGAGAATAAAGTATTTGGGAGAAAAGAAGGAGTCTCAGACTGAAGGAAGGAAAAGGGATAGGAAAAGGAAAAAGAGAAAAACTTTGATAGTGAGGTCCAAATTAGGCATATTAGGCATCAGTATGAATCCGTGTCACTATATGCACAATTCTTGATTTTTTTAACTCTTGCATGAAGGATGAGTTTAGGAATTCTGCTTCTGAAGATGTCTAATTTCCCCACAGTACCAAATTCCAAAAGGTTTTGGGGAACCTTTCCTCTCTGAAAGGGATCTGATTCTTCCTGTTCTCTCCCAGAGGCAGAGGAGAAAACTCACTTCTCTGGACTGACATTTACTCCATGAAGGCTCTCAGATTCAGACTGGAGCAGAGCGAGGAGGGCAGATGCAAGGTGCACACCCTTGGAACAGGAGCATTGATTCTTCTGAGGCAGCAATAATAGAACTGGCTCTGGTGACTGAAGTGGTTCCAACATTTAAAAGCTGCTGCCTCAGAGTAGATTCATCTCCATGCTGTTTTCTCATTCAGCTGGGAACATTTCATGGAGACGAATTGGTCACTTCACACTTCTGTGAACCTCCTAAATTACAGATGAATGTGGAGAGCCCTTTGCTTGCATCCTTCTTTTTAAAAGTCCCTTTTTCAATACTGGCAATGTCACTATGAAAAAAACAGTGTTTTGTGATTAATTTTATATCATAGAACAGTGGATAATAGACTTCCTAAAGTTAGGCTGAAGAATTTCTGTCTTCTGGTAACTTTGGGAGTATTTTACAGTCTGGGTGAACTGGCAGGATTGTTTAAAACTTGTTTCCTTTGGTAGTGATGCAAGCAAAGTTAAGATTTTAGGGTAAAGGTTTCTGAAGCAAAGTCCTCCCAAAAGTCAAAGATAGGTACTCTATTATTACTTTGAGTGGGATGAAGTTCTAATTAGTGAATTTTTCTGTGTTCCAGGTAGTGTAGTAAGACATGTGGTTTGCTTCAGGCAGGCAGCACATGTGCCAACTCTGCACATTTTTCATATCTTTAAGGAAAGAGAAAAACATTATGAGAGAAAAATTGCTGGTGCATTGCTAAAATCCATTTTGAATTTTGCTCCTGGAAAATGCAAGAAGGTACAAATGTAGGAAAGAAAGAAGGATGTGAAAAATTGTGTAGAAAAATTGTGGAAAAGATTGATTTGACAGAGAAGGAAGCAAGGTTACACTAGTGTATTTGTTGTTTACAAGAATTACACCAAGCAGAAATGGATCTGAAGGAACAGAAGATGTAAAGGTGCCAAGTAGGAGAAACTGGAATAGATTGGACAAGTTACTCTCAGAAGAGAGTTAATAGATTGCCTGTTATGGATCATCAAATGTAAGAGAAGCTCCCAGCAGCACTTCCCTTTCACTTTTTAGGATCTCCAGCAATGTAAGGAGGAAGTACAGCTAGGTGGGGAGGGTATCTAGGGCTTCACAAGGAAGTCCAAAAGTCCAAAGGTCTTTATATCTCCTGTCAATGGAGACCCAGAGCTTGGGCCAAGGGTGACTTTCAAGTGGGGTTGAAAATCCCAAGACATACAGCTGTTGAGCAGACAGGTAGAAGAAATATCTTCTTCATGAACTCAAAAAGCAAAGCAAAAATGTTTTGGTGAACAAGCTATCACCTGTGTCACAGCTCAAGGTAAAAAGCCAGGGCTGAGGACATGGATGCTGGTTGGCTCAGATTTATTTTTTTAACTCAAGATACATTATTTGCTTATAATCTAAGAGCACAGGGAGCTGATTTTGATTACTTAGAGCATTTTAAATTTGCCACGGCGAAAATTTAACAAAAACAAGAAAGAATATTAAATAAAGTAACAATTCAAAAAAGTCTCTTGTAGTAAGTATGCAAAACATTTTATTGTGGACTATTTCTGAAAGGTGAGTTTTCCAAACTAGCATTTAACCACATTCAGAAAATATGTATTTTAGAAAAAAGAATTTAAGGAAAAACTTTGTATGTGGAAGCAGCATGAGTGGGGATTCAATTTTTATTTAATTGCTTAAAAGATAAGTAAGTGTTTTCCATGTAATGTACATAAAAGACATAAGAGACTCAACACCACATTCACGCCTCTCCAGAAACAGCGCAGTATGATCGTGATATACTGCAAGAAAGAACTTGAAATTCTACTAATATGTTACTGACGATTGTTCTGTTAAG
>VXBU01001113.1:4342-17716 GCA_013400315.1 Bombycilla garrulus | reverse complement strand
TTTATTTAGGTTTTTTGTCATTATTTGATACATTTAATTAAAAATGGCATAATCTCTAAAATGTGCAGAATACAGGAAATCACTTGTCCTACATGCTTGATTTCCCAGGGTGCATTTCTCAAGTTTTCATATGTGGCCACTGTTACTTTTTTTTAATTATCTCCCCTTAAGACACAAATACCAGCATTTTTTTTCACTACATCTACCCTTAAGATATTATAATGTAAAATTATCATTCTTTGCCCCCTTCAGCCACCACAGAGAGAGAAAGCAGTGTAAAGCACAGGATTGCTCAGGGAGTCTTACATTTTAGGGCAGCACTGTTTGGTAGATATAAGTTTAGGGCATGCAGGTTTTTGCTACTAAATATTGAAAAAAGGGGTGTTTTCTCAAATCCCCTGTCTACCATTTCTTTAATTTCTTTCCAAAGATGCCCATTTATCCATTTATCTGAACTACATCTTTATCTGACACTGCACTGCTTACCACCCGAATCAACAAAGTTGTGTCTCCTTTATCTTGACGGAAGAATGTTTTTTTCTTTTCTCTCCTCCTCCTGTGAGTCATTAAAATATTTGACAAATGTTGGTTTTGTTTAAACCCTAGACAGAGCCTCAGGAGACCTCAGTTTTGTGGTGGTGACTCAATGCACAGTGACACTGAGAATTGTCTCCCTTCTACAGGGAGAAGAACCCCACTGATGATGTGGTTGCCACCTCACAAATGGGTGCTTTAGACTGTGTGATTTTTTCCTCTAATGATGTTGTAAAGACAACTTCATTTTCTCCCACCATTCCCCTCCCCATAAGTGTGAAAACCAGTGCTTTCAGAATGACAGTAGTTTCTTTTATATTTCTCCTGATAAAGAAGAACAACCTTGGTTTCAACAGGAACAATACGTATTTTATAGACTCATAAAATTATTGGGGTTAAAAGGCACCATATGGATCATCCAGTCCCATCCCCTCCTGTGCACAGGGACGCCTACACTATCCCAGGTTACTCCAAGCCCCATCCAACCTGGTCTTCCAGGCTGGGGCAGCCACAGCTTCTCCAGGCAACCTGTGCCAGGACCACACCAGCCTCACAGGGAAGAACTTATTCTTAGTATTTAATCTCAGTTGACAGTCTCTGTCATTTTAAAGTCATTACCCTTTATTCTATCACTACATACCCTTGCAAAAAGTCGCTCCCCATATTTTTTGCAGCCTTTTTAGGTACTGGAAGACCACCACAAGTTTTCCCTGGAGCATCCTCTTCTCCTGGCTCAACAATCCCAACCCTCTCAGCCTTTCTTAATAAGAGAGGTGATCCAGCCTTCTGATCACCTTTTTGACGTCACACTAATATTTATATTTTTTGAATCAGACTAATAATTTTTCTTAGCTCTGACTGAAAGGCAGTGCCAGTCCATGAGTCATGATTCTATACCTCTTTCCTTTTTGTTTACTGGAAAAAATAATTCTGTGCTGTTCTTGCTTTCTGTGAAGTCTTACTTAAAATAATAAGTGTCTGTTTTTCCTTCTACCTGCTCACCTACAAAGGAGAGTAATACAGAATAACAGCTTCTCAAAGCTTGACCTCTGAACTAATGTTCAGGGAGATTAAGCACAATGATTAGTAAAACTAGCACAGGTGACAGTATGTCTCAGTGTGTATGAGGGAGAAGAAACACTCTGGTATAAGCCTTAATCCTGGGTTTTGATGAATTTTAACAAGCACTTCAAAACCTTGCCTAGACTCTCAAGATAACTCCTGTGTACTGAAAATTCTTACATGATGAGTGTTTCTGTATAATGCAGACTCATTATGGTGGGGAGCTAGACTCTCCTTGAAAGACACAGCAGATTTTTATCGGGTTATTTCTCTGGTGGGTTGACCCTGGATGGACACCAGGTGCCCAACCAACCACTCCATCACCCCCTTCCTCATCTGGACAAAGAGAAGAAAATACGTTGGAAAAGTAATATATGAGTAAAGATAAAGGCAGTTTAATAAAACAGAAGCTACATGTGAAAGCAAAGGAAGACAAAAAGATTTATTCTCTGCTTCCTGCCAGCGGAGAATGTCCAGCAACTTCCCAGGATTCGGTGTGCGTGGCAGCTGCTCCAGAAGACAAATGCTGTAATAAGGGAGGCATTCTTATTCCCTTTTAAGAGAAGAAACTTTTATCGCTGAGCTGACACCAAAGGGTCTTTGGGTCAGCATTCCTGGCCATGTCTTCTTCTGGGACCTTGCCCACCTCCAGCCTAGTGGTAGAGGTGGGGGGGATGTTGGAGAGATGTCACTGGGGCTGTGCCAGCGCTGCTCAGAGCGGTCAAAGCAGTGGTGTGTCATCAACTCCTTTCCAGTCACCAGTGCACAGCTCAGCACTGGCAGTGCTGCTGTGGGGGAAGTTAACTTCATCCCAGCCTGAACAAAAGCAGCTTCTTAGCACTTAGTGGAGAAACACGTGATTTATTTTCTTGGTTATAGCGGGGTTTCCCAGCCTGTTTGTGAATGCTCAAGGTACCTTCCTAAGGGCTGCTCAAAAGATGGAAGGAACAGACAATTTTTTGTTCACTCTTAAAGGGTCTGTGTGTCCCTGACAATATTTGAGCATTGAAAAACCCTCATAAAAATTTGATGGCCACATCTTTAATTTATTAGATTCTAGCCAATGTAGATGAATTATATCTGTATTTAATGATTTGAAACTTTCTGGTTTCATGACATTTTTAAAAAGTGTGGCATTTTTTCAGGTTATTCGCAGCTGACAGGCAATGTAACCCTGTGAATCATAGGCAGTTTAGCTATGATACAAGTTCTTTATTTAAGAGGTTTCCTTGGGTTTGAGTATATACAGAATCAAAATCTTTTCTCTTAAAATAGTTTAGTTTGCAGTATTTGGCAATTTGCTCTTAAAAATTCACATTTAGCATTTACCAGAATGGTTTTGTGCTTTAATTCCCTAAATCTGAGACTCAAATTCTTATACATAATTAAAGTTTTAGCATTCACAAGACAGCATGAGTGAGAATAGAGAAGTGGTTAGGTATAATTTTCTGATTCTGATTACATTAAGAAACCTGACCAACCATACCCCTGTGCCACATCTGTTCCACCCAGAGATGTATAAACCTATCAGGACTTCTAAAATGAGAGACAGGTTCCAAAGGGTTGTTTAGAAACCACAGTATGAATTCATAGATTGCAAAGAATCAATCTGTGATGCATTTACTTTGGTTCCAAACGAGACTCTGGATACGGGCTGGGCTGTGAAATTATTCCTGTCACCAGATGCTGTTTGTCTGCTTCTGTGCTCTAATTGCTATCAATAATTAAACACAGGTCTCTGATTCATATGCACAGAGGCAGAGATTCTTAAATTAAACATTTTAAAGTCATTATAGTACATTTTATATTTTCAGCTAAACACTGCACTCAGGCTGATTATGATTAAATACACTGATACCAAATTACATATTGATTCCATAAATATCAACGGATATACAGAACAAATAAGATTTCTAGTAAATAGAAGGAACACTTTCTTTTCAGATGACTAACAGAAAGCTTAGGTTCACTTATACATGATGTATTATGCTGTACATTGAGCAAAAAGATGGCATCTCGCAGCTGACCTGCAGAAAACACAATATAATTTCTATCCATTTGGAAAAAATCAAATTAAAACAATGGGGTACACCAAATTTTGTGTGAGAACCACTTGAAAATCCAAGTTTTAATGCAAGTGAAGCTTACACTTGTTGATTGGTCTGTGGCAGGCATGATCTTTTCCAAAACTGTGTCCCCAAGGTCATTCTCACTTTCTTTAAATAGAGTACAATCTTCAGTAAGTCTGGAGGAAAAAAAAAGAGAAGTGCTCTCTGAAGCTGTGTTTACCCTTTGGCAGGCTGTACAAGGTGATGGCATACTTTCTTATGATGATTGCTATTAGTCATGCTACCGTCCTGCACAAAGGTTTGGCACACTCTCAAACAGAGGGATGATGATGATGATGATGATGATGAGCCGTCTCTGGTGATTCACACTTTCCACTCCAGCCACTGAGGTCACTGTAATATGACCACAAATATCACATTTTCAGAGGGCAGTTCCTCTGATGCCCCTGTTCAGACACTATTAATCTGTTTGATCCAGACCTAAGGAACTGTTGCCCACTGTTTCCAGAAGCCCATTAACCTCTTTCTGTGACTACTGGTCAACACGAGAAGATTTCAAACCACTCAAATATCCCTTGGCTAGAGATTATTGCATTTGCCAGTCCAAGCTAAGTTGTCTTTTGAAATCTGCACCTAGAAGTGAGTAATTTTCAAATGTATATTAACTTTCTTTGTTTGCTTTGATAAGCTACCACTGAATAGTTCTGAGAAGGTACAAAACAGGAAGAAAATCTTGTTGGACAGAGGTTACTGAAAGACAATGCGTTTCATTAGATTTTGAAAGGCCCCATTCTGTTTGCAGAACAGCTCTTAAAACTAGTTTATCTTTTGCTAATAGAGTCCCAGAAGTGTTAGCTCTGGGGAAGTATTTGGAAAAATAGTGTGCCTGAAGTATAGTGTGTGTGTCATGACATTTTATAGAGGCTTCACCACTGTACACTGTGGAAATCAGAAGGTGACCTTCAGTCTGAGAAACTGGCAAAAAAATTACATCATTTAAAGTTCTCTTACTCAACTCTCACTTCCAATCACTTAGGCTCTCTTCCACAGCTTTTTTTTATCAGAACAGAAAATGTCATCTTTTGAAAAATCAGTTCAGCTCCTAAGATGACCAGTACAAATCAGCAGTTTCTGACAGGAGCTTTTGTTGCTCAGAATATCAGATAATTTAACTTTATTGCTTGACACAATATGGGTACTTAAACATAATTGTCAAATTGTCATTTGTCACTTTAGATGTACTAGGGGTTTATGTACCTACGCCTCCAGCTTCACTCCAAAAAAGCATAAGTCTGTCCTAAGTGCTGTGTCATGCACATCTCAGATTTCTAGGATGTTGAAAATGACATTTATGTTGAAGCAAGCTGACTCATTGAGACATCTTTATGTGTTGTTCCTAGAGTCCCACAGGGGTTAATGTTCATGAAGTACTTGGAAAAGGAAAGTGCCCAAAGTGTATCATGTGTCATCACACAGTTAATAAAGCTAGAAATCTTAAACTAGGTGTTTGGTTTCAGCTTGAATTTTTGTATTGCTTTGCAGTAACTCTACAATACAAAAAAACAAACAACATATTTTGCCAGAAGAACTTTGCCAAATTAATTGCCACATTTTCTAATAAGCTGATATTATTGTCCAGAACAGCTTAGTAACCTGTTAAAAAGTTCAATTGACATTACTTATTTTAAGACCTTGTTTACAGCTGCTCACAACTTTACAAGCCCATAATTCTGTGGGCTAAAAACCTTTACGTACATATGGTGCTTCGTGCATGGACTGTACACATAACTAGACCACACAAAATACTGCTGAATTTTTTTAGCCCAAACAGCTTAAATAGCTCCTATTATAAGCAAACTAGAGAAACAATATTCTGTTTTGTTCCCAGAAAACTCACAGTTAAAACCATAATAATGTAATCATTTTCTTTTCACAGCTGTGTGTTCTAATACAGGCTGTGCATTTGGCAGGGATGTGGCCTTAGCAAACCAACTGAGCCACTTTAATTCAGTCCCTCCCTGGGAATTACTTAATGATTATGTACATGGGTCCCCTATCTGTTCCAGGAAACTGATGCATCCTAGGGATCAGGCTCATGGTATAATGAAGACTGCTGTTAGTAAGATTCCACCCCAAAAGCTGAAAGATCTATAGTAAACAAAATTGTAGACTGGGAAGGAAAAAATATAATCTGATACCATCTGATAAGTCCTGTTTGCAATGGGTGCATGGATTGATGACTAGTGAGCTTGTATGAGAATTACTGAAGGTTGCAAAGTGAACTCTCTGATTTATAGACCTGTAGAAAAGCAGGAGGAAGGGATACCATGGAAGCTTTGATGAAGAGATTTCAAGCATATCGGACATATTCTTAGTGCTTTAAAAAATTCACTTGGGGACAAATCCTTTTCCTAATGTGCAATGAAGCACAAAATCTGTTCCATTCTTTCTCCTGTGCTTAGGACGTCTCTAATTATAGCAGACGAGAATTTTGTGATTTGTGAAAATGGCAGAGTTTATCTTCCAGTTTTTTCCTCACTGAGATCCTGTCTGTTCTATTCTTTCCGGCCACTCATTCTAGAGCTTCATTCTTATGAACTAAAAGATATGACACACTAATAAAGATTTCTCCTTTAGAATACAAGGCAGAACTTTTGTCTCCTTCACAAAATATTTATAATTTATTTTCTATGCATTCTACTTGCCAAAGACCATTTATTTCCTTCCCAAACCCTTCCCTAGAATTTTCCATGTTCCTGTTTCTTTTTGGCCTGTCTGTTGGACAAGAGGCACTACAGGTAGTGCAGTGAATGGTGTGATCGGTCATTGGCCTCTCAGCCGCTGAGTTGGTCAGGCAGAATGAGACATTTTTCAGCAGGCACATGTAATCCTGAGGCTGCATTTTTGTACATCTCAGTTGTGAGTACTTCAATATATTTAAGATTTCTACTTGTCTGTCCAGTTTGGCTGATACTAGCCAGAGGGATCCAGAGTTTTTGTGAGAAAGAGGTCCAACAGAAAAAAATCAGTCACAGAGACAGAAGTGATGCCATCACATCAGGTTCTCCCCCTTAGGAAATCAGACTAAAATGTTGGACACTTTTAGTATTGAGAAATTTGATTGCTGCCCCAGAGAATTTCCTCTCTGAATCTGACACAGCTTTCTTATATGATGGTGGACACATCACTTCAATCATCTAAATATGATTTCAAACACAAAATGCTGTGGAGCTGAGCTCTGGCAACCAGGCTGAAGTAACTAGGGTTTGTGCTTTAAAAACACATAAACCACAATATAATGCTAAGAACTCTGAAAACATGAGCCCTCTGGGACTAGTGTAGGACACTGAATTAGGGCAGACTCATGGCCTGAATTTTTCTTACAGGCATTTAAGAAAGCATTTGGGTTCTTGAAGTGACACTTAGGTGAAATTTAGAAGCAGAAGTGTAGGAAGGCAGTTCTGAAAAACCATGTTTACTTTTTAACTACTTGCTACCTTGGTGAAATGGGGATCCTTAGTAAGATACTAAGAATTAGCAGATTCTGATAATGTACTTTGCTTTTTAGTTTCCAGTGTCTTCTCACAACAAAGCACTCAACATGTCTCAAAGAAAACCATCAGAGAGTTTGGTGGTGAGATGGAAATGGTGTCAGTAGTATCACTGTCTGCCACAATGGTAGCAGATGGAGTGTGTGACTATTTGCTGGTGTAAAACTGATAATTATGTCCTTTCTGTACTTATCACATCTTACAGCCAAATTCTAAGCAAAGCTTCTCTCCTTTGTCTTCCTCATGCTCCTTGTCATGATTTTTACTCCTGCGACCTCTAGAAAGTTAATTCTGTCCTGTTAGTATTTATATCATCTAGGATTAAAAATCCATGGTCACAAGCTTTCATTTAAATTATTCTAAGAATACTTTTTGTTTCAAGTTTCCTGTGGATGCTCAAACACTACATGCTGCTGTCACATCCATCTCTGTAAACAGATTTTACATTAGACAATTGTGCTGTCATTTTTCATTTATTTAACTTGATTGCCATTGGAAGGAGGAGATCGCCGAGGGAAAGACTTCCATTATGAGCAACAGGAAGTACACTTTTTGTGCAATGTTGTTTTCCAGAAAAATAGAGGCAACTCAGTTTCTATTGAATTTCCTTAGGGACACTATGCCAAGCTGGATTCATGTACATATGGCTGATTAGGCAGAGAACATACTTCCATTGCTTTAATTAGAAAGCAAAGTTTTCCATGGAAGAGCCAAGCAAGTAAGATGAGGCTGGAGGGCCAAGGTTGATCTGTACCGATGTGTAATCCTCAGGATGTGTCATGTATCTAATTACAGCTTTTGGTCTTTGTGCTGTGTATCATCATATTTTGTGACTGCAATCAAAATGTCTGCTGTGTTTTCTCAGCTACATCATTGCACTAAAATATTGATCTTTTCTTAAAGTGTTGGTTTGTGGGACATCTTGCAACACCCATCAGAATGAGCTGAAGTTCTTGTGGGTTGATGTAATCTCATAAAATGTTTTGAAGAGTGTAAACATTCACAAGACAAGTAAATCCAGTACACAGATAATCCAGACTCCAGCATGTCTAAATATTGATTACAGTAATGAGCAAGATTTGCTAAGAGACTTTTGTGTACATACTAGTTAAATTACAAGATGGGTATTAAGAATTTTACTCAACAAATTCCATTAATGCAACATCTCCTTATAAGAATGCCATTGCAAAGAATTCAGGGGACCTGGGTAAGCCCATGAGTATTTCCAATTCTTACAATCTAATGAGAAAATTCAAAAATACTATTTGATCTGTTTTCTTTAATTCTGCAAAATTTAGGGGAGTTCAAATCTCTCTATTCAGGATGTTAGTAAGTGTCAGAAAGGTAGAGTAGATGGTCCAGCGAAACACTGGGCATCATTTGAAAGCATAACAGTGAAAGATATTTTCTATCTGCTGCCTATGAAAATGAAAAACAACAAAAATGCGTACTTATTTTCAGCTACTTCTTATTGAATTAAATGAAATGTATTACTCCTTTGTTCCAACAATATGTCTTTGCATCTGAGATAATTATCTTCTTAACCCAAAGTCTTGTGAGAAAATATGGAAAATAACTTTGATTATAATTTTCAGTAATTCAGACACTGTCTAGATTTCAACATAAAATGTGTGGAGTATTGCATTCCTATTTTGTCAGTCTTCTTTTTTTTTTTTTTTCTTTAATATTACAGCAGTTGTCTCTTTTAAACTTATCTACATGACGTGAAAGCTGTATCAAGCACTCTTCATGTTCTCAAGAATCCTTAACAAAAGCAGCTCTTGAGATGTGATGCATACCATATTAAGCAGAAATTCAGTGGAGCAGAATTGTATTTGTACTTTCCGCTCTTGGATTGTCAGCCACTTGCATCACTACATTATTAATTTTTTCAGCCTTGCTGTCCTACAGAGCTTAAAAACCTCTTCTCCCTTCTTCCCTTCTCCCTCCCTCCTTGTGTTCTGATTTTGAATTAGTTTGCACTGAAATTTTTCCAAATTCAGCCTTTAGATTTCATCATAATCATATTTTAGAGAATTCTAGGTAGATCTTCATTTCTCTCTGTTGCTGGTTAATCTGTGAATGATTTGGACCCATCTACATACAGGATGTATAGTGGGAAGAAACAGAGACATAAGGGAGGAAGTTACCCACTTTCTTCCAGCAATGAAGAGCTGAACCCCTCACCATTTGGCAGACTCATATGGATTAAAACAAAGAGCTCCAAGATGATCACTTAAGCTCGTATACTTCAATCATCATAGCACTGATGTAGAAATAATTTGACTCAGAAATCCTAATGCTATATTTAGTTAAATGAAAGTACTTCTCATAAGTGCTTTTATCTGGATGGTGTGCTTGGTTTTCATCTACATTTCTTTCTGCAGTGCTTCCAGAAGCCCCACCCCACGTTAAAAAATTTAGATTTTACTGACACTGTTTTTCAATTTTTTACTTGATGTGTTTCTCTTCCCCAAAGAGCACACACTGTGTCGGGGAAACATCACTTGGAATAGAGAGCAGTATGATACAGTACGGTATCAGATTTTCAATGAATTTGGGGAGTACTTGATCTTTAAAATTTAAGCTCCACATATTGTAATATTAATTTGTATGCTTAAATTGAGGTATGCTAGCCTTAAGAACTTCAGTCAGAGCTTTCACTTCTGATGAAGACAAACCCTAAGAGCAGAATATTTGGGATCAAATATTTGCTTGTAGATATGGATTTTAACAGGATTTTAAAAGATAAAAAACCCCTCTTTCTCCTTTCCTTCCTCTCTTTTTTACTGTGACTCTAGTTTACTCTTTTTTATGAGTGTTTCATCTGTGCAGAATATTAAGTGTTTCAGAATTTCCACAATTAAACAATGAAAATGTTGCCAGTAATGTCTTTGCTGAATAGTTCCATGTAATACTTGAAGTCGAGACAAAGAGCACTCTTACGAACGAAAGTGGTATATATTGCATTAGTTGCCCTTGCTAAACCCCCTCTGTAGATCAGAGCCCTTAGTCTGAGTTTCAGAGAATTTCTTCAGTGTTTGAGCCTTTAAACATTGAACCTCCTGCTGGAGAGAAGCATTTGCACATGTAATATCGAGCTGCCATTGGTGCTATGATAGAGAACTGCTTGGAATGAAGATGAGAAAATGTCCTCCATCCTTAGAGGACTGATGTAAGCCCTGTGCTCATGCTGCATATTTGTTTTCTGATCCAGTGTATTATTACATTGGAAAATTATAATTAGGTACATTTCTAATTTAAAAAAATGTCGTTAAGAATATTTCCACAAGAAATAAGAGCATAGGAAAGATTTGAACCTGGTTATGAACTTCCTGGAGGAATGGTCTAATCTCTGATGTCCTAGAAGGAAATAAGGCTCTCTAGGTGCTTTTTTTCTGGCACCTGCTCCGTCAGCCATGTCTGAGGAATGGACACAAAACAGGTGCTAAGAAGGGAACCAATTACCTCACTTCTTCACATCCCAGGGCAAGAATTCTTGAGCATGGCCACAAAAGAAAACATTGTAGAGGATGTTTTCCTTATTCTTCTAAGGTTTCTCAGGAGGTTCACAGTCTTAAACATAAGGCCATCAGGGACTTGAGGGTTTGAATTTTATATTTAAGTTCATGAAACTGGATTTAGGTGAGAGTTAAGCCTTAAACCCCTGGGTTTGCATAGTTTCCAGTCCTTATATGTATTAATTAAATAAAACCATAAAAAGCCTATTTGTTAATTAGGGATGAAATTTCTTAAGAAATCTGAATGAATTAGTTAGGAACTTACAATTAATTTGAGCAGTCTAATACCATAATACTTCTCCAAATCTCAACTTGTCCTTCACCAATGAAACCTTTTTTTCTTTATTTGAGTTATACATCAACTGCTAAGTAACAAAAAGAGATCCATGACAAAAATAAGATTCAGATTCTGCCTCCTATTTTCAGCACTGTTGTTATCAAAACCTTTACTTGAAGAGGAAATGAAATTTTCTTTTCCTCTACAGGCAGAGGTTACTAATATGAAAGTGTATTCTATCTCCTGAGGTATTTATAGACCTGGCTGAAAGTGTAAGAGTTGTTCTGACTCACCTAGACTGCAGAGCCTATAAAATAGATACANTACCAGCTCACACATGAACCTTAACACATTAAAACTAGCAGAATCTAGCTGTTAGCAAAGTAAAACTGTCAATTGACATGGTATATTGCCTGAAAAAAATTATCTTAAAAATAAAAAAAAATGAAGTAAGAAATGTCATAAGAATCATTAGTAGGTGCTGCCTCCAAAATCAAGGTCTGCTTCTTGACACCTTGTAAAACAAATGTTCCATCAACCCCCAGAGACCTGATTTTCAGGCACTTTGGAAAGATGATGAGTTCCAGTATGTATGGATTGAAATCAATCTGAAAAAATTAATGGCAAGAGTGAGTGCTTTTCTTTTTACCTTTCTTCATCCACCATGTAAAAGTACAGAGACATTTTAAAATAAAAAAAAAAAAAAAATCAAAATAAATTTCACTTTATGCTCAGCAAAACATTGTGCAATCTGTTCCAACTCTGAAGACATGGAAATACTGCTTCTCCCTGGAAGAACCTTGTCACCAATCAAGGAATCAATGTTTCTTCCTCAATATAAAAATTGCTTTTAAATTATTTAAGTTGTATCCTTCTCTCAGCCTTACCATAATATCAAGACTCTGTTCTACACTGTGCCATTATGGAGAAGAAAAATACTTGGCTTGTGTGTTTGTGTTTTTTTTCCAATAAGAAAATGCAACAGCAACCACAGAGTCCTCACATAGCCTTAGGAATGGAGGTCAGACCTAAAACTACCATATCAAACTTCATCCAGCCTGGCATTGAAGACTTCCAGGTTTGTGGGATCCACAATTTCTCTGGGCAACCTGCTCCAGTGATCTCTGGGGCATGACTGAATTTCATGCTGAAAGCATTAATGTACGCTTCTACACATGGGTAGGTGAGTTTGGGGATTTCCTCAGCTTCTTAAGTGATACAGGATAATGAAATTTGAGGCAGGTTGCCTAGACCAACCATTTTAGCAGGCACCTCTACCCCACCCTCTGCTGCTGCTCCTGGCCTGTACAGATGTTCTGTTCATCCTTGTATTCACTAGCTCTGTGTGAACGTTTAGGCCTTTTAGGTGACTCTAGACACATCTTCAGAGGCAATTAAACCAAGTCCCAGAGGGGGAAAAGTTCATCTCTATATTTGTAGGCCTGAAATTCAGTGTATGTGCTAGAGGATGGTTCAGTTACCAAAATCCATACCTCGTGCGCCACATCAGGAGCTCTGTGGTATCTGGTGAAGCCATATGGGACTGGTAAATACAATCCAGAAAATGTACACCCTTCTGCAGCAGAAACTAGAAGCCATGCTTAAGTATTTCACTGTGGAACTGAACATTAAAATGCACTAAAATGCTTTTAGTAACAACCTAGGGACATATGTCATAAGGCCAAATAGGCAGCAAGGTGAGTCCTCAGGTGATAAATCCAGGGTTGTTGTTGTGTGTGTGTGTCACTCAAAAAGTTGTCTTTAGGCATTTAAGAAGTGTCAAAGCCTGAGAGATGAGACAGAGAGGGATGTTGGCCCTTTTCTACTGTCTAATTGTGGAGCTAACTGAAGTGGAAATTAAGCAGAGTATGGCTACCTAAATCCTTTGTAAATCCCTTTGAAGTTGTTTGACTTTCAGAGTGTTGAATGTTCTTCAATTCCAAAAACCAGGGTCAGATATCAGTGTTCTTGCTGAGGTTTTATTTTGTGAGCATGGCTGGAGGGCTTGATTTTCATAGGTGCTGAATAGTATTAATTAATGTCTGTAGTTTGGCACCTGGCAACTGCAGAACTCAAAATGATATGCTATTTTGAAAATGGGAAACTCTCTTTAAGCTCCAGGGAAGCATTCTACAGAGGCGGAAAAGGGCTATTTTCCCAGATTCACCTCATAAATACAAATCACTAAGTTTTATTTGTAAGTGTTGGCTGACGTTGGTGTGGGGGGAAAGGATAGGAGGTTGGAGAGGACACTTGTTTAAAATAACTTTGTTTTGTTTTCTTGCTGAAGCTGAAAGGAGCACATTTTTTTTTCACACATAGGTGTGGAAAATAGCAACAATTCATTTGTGTGTGTGGGG
>VXBU01001111.1:157472-237910 GCA_013400315.1 Bombycilla garrulus | reverse complement strand
CACAGCCCGGCCCCGGCCGGGGCCGCGGGGCGGGGAGGCGGCCTTTGACCCTCCCCGGGGATTCCGACCCCCTCAGCGCTGCGCGTGGCGGGGTCCGTGTGTGACCGTCCCCTCGGGGCGCGCTGACACCGGGGGCACCTTCAGACCTCCGCGGCTGCCGTNCCCGGGCTGGCTCAGCGCACCCGCGGGACCGGGGGTGTGACGGGGCTGTCACCGGACCGCGGGGACCGCGTGGCGGTGCGCGGTGAGCGCGCGGTGCCAGCACTGAGGGCGCTCCCCCGGCCGCGCTGCGATCCCCACGCCTCGCTGTAGCATCCCCGGCGGACTGCGAGCGGCGTGGGACGGGGGCTTGGGGCAGCGCCGGCCTCCCGGGAAGCCTGACTGTCTGTCAGTCAGCGCGTTATCGACTGAGCAGTGCTCAATCAGGTTGCCTTAAACCGCCGGTTGCTGCGATACCCCAGCCCCCTTTATGAAGGAATTTCAGCATTTGACACCCCCTGCCTTGGTACTTCTTGCCTGTTTAACTCCCACTCTTTACCTAAAATGCAACCCGTGCTGGGCTGCGGCATGTGTTGTGATTGTAGCTATTAAGACCTTTGGAACAGGAAAGGCGTTCTACCGTAGAATCATCAGCTGAAATTATTACTAAAATTAATAATTTTGGAACCAAATGCTAAAGTCTTCAGCTGAGTTTTTGCTCATTTATCGCATTGTTTCCTTGTACTCTCCCATCTGTCTCTCACCATCTGCTCTCTCTTGCCTGGTGCTTGAGCTGGGAGCTCCTTGAAGAAGGGGCTGTGGAGCTCCACACCCAACACAGTCCCAGCCCGAGCCACGGCTGGGACTCCTCCTTCCGGTGATGCTATAAATGATTTGTTAACCTCTCTTGTGATTCGGTCTGATTTTCTGGCTGCAGTTGATTATTTTACAGTCTGATCTTGCAGGTTACCTTTGAAAAAGCCTGTTCCAAAAGACACAACACAACATGCCTTCTCCTGAGGTGGCTGCTGTGCTTCTCACAGGGCCCACAGCTTGTGAATGCTCAGGAGCAGACAGATAGGCAGCTGGGAAACGTCATAAATAATCAGTCATCTTTGGGCACGTTCCTGGAACTAGGTCGTGCCTAGACAGGAATTTGGGCAGGTGGGTTCTCAGCTTAAATGGCCAAACCTTGTGGTGGACTTAGTTTTGTGTAGAAGCCATTGTGGGAGTTCTCCCAATGTGTATGTGATCGGGGAGGCAGTGCTGACAGCTGCCACCAAATTGTGTGAAAACAAAACCGGTAAAGTGCACAGTAAAATGGTTGGCAGCACAACTTTCCTCCGACAGGCAGTGAGAACACCAAATAACCTGTAGGAGGGTATTCCTTCATAGTAGACGGCAATGGATATACGTTCTTTCTGAAAGAATAGTCACTGCTTTTATTATTAATTTTGCAAATTGTTTCAAGTTTCATGTAGCAGAAAGGCAGTCTCAAAACATGAACATTGATTAGACCTAATATATACCTAACATCATAACAATTTAATCAAAAGCATGGTTTTGTAATTGATGGTTTTATAAGAATACTCACAGTAATAAATTTATAGATAGAGCAGAAAATGCAGAAGGCGATTTTAAATGGGTATTCAAGATTACACACACACACACACACACACACACACACACACACACACAGGTTGGCCCCATGTAACTCCTTGACGTCACCGTGGCAGCTTCTGTCTGGAGATAAGCAAGCTGGAAAAATATATTTATTCACGGGAGAGGGGTTACGTGTGAGCTTTTCCAGGGCTAACAGAAATCTTTCAGGCGAGCCCTGCTGCATGTGGAAGGACGTTTCAGTTTCCAGTCTCTTTTAGCCATTGCTCTGTCTGCTGACTCTGCAATTACAAGATTATGTGTGGTCTGTGATTAGGAAACTTTATTTAGGAAACCTTAACCTTGGCAATGGTTCTGGGACTACCAATTCAGTTCGGTTATAAAATATAATTTAAAAGATTTTACTTTCAACTGATGAAGATGGAAACAAAAATGTGATACATTATCATTTTAATAAAAATTATTATAAAAATTTTCCTTTTATAATATTGATTAGTGGTGATTTCTTGGTTAAGATTAGATAGATTTAATTGACTTCATTTATAGCACAGATATGGTCTCTAAAATTTGCATATGATTTAACTCAAAATCTTTCAAAGCTACCCAGAGAATAGAGTTTCTTCAGTCAGTTTCACCACACTTCCTTGTAAGTGTACAGCTGTTTTAACAAAAGGAATGGTACTCTGTGTCCTGACAAAGTGCTTGTGACCTGTACTTTTCACTTGTGAAATCCTGTGTTCCTGTCAGGACAGGGCTGCCCGCATCCACTGGTGATGCTTTTCAAGAGTTGGCTCTGATAAGATACAGATAAATATGTCTCTGTTGTACAGATGGGTGAACTGATAGACAGTACACGAGTTGACTCCATGCATGTAGTTAGTCAGGGGCAGGAACAGGGAGCTTCAAATTTGCTCTGTGCTACTGTGACCACCAGATCACGCTCCCACCTCCAGGGGTGAAGTGTTTTGCTTATCACAGTCATTCTGGCTCATGTCGGTACTGCTGCACACTGCCAGGGTTTCACATTTCACACACGCCTGCTACAAAAACAGCTTTCTGCCTTTATTTATATTGGCAAAAATAAAAGTCTATTTCATTCCCATGAAATCCCTTTCTAAACATTGTTATCATTAACGTATTGCTTATTTCCACTTCCTTTCAGTTTGCGTTCCCGTAGGGTGTCTAAGCCTTGACGATACAGAGGCAAGGATGCGACAGACATTTCTGAATAGATTAGAAAGATTTCACTAAGACAACAGTTCAAATATGATCTAGAGGGGAGCCTCGGGTTTAACTTGGCCTGTGTAGTACATACATAGTTGTTCAATGCCCACACGAGATTTCTGAGAGACCTTAGAGCATGATAGCTGAGAAGCGCCACCTTCAATTTCATGCTGAGCATGACCTCAGAATGCCTGAGAAGTACTTGAGAGCTGTGATTCACAAGTCTCTCTTGGAGGCAACAAACACAAGCATTTATTAGTAGTTACCATATCCGTTTCTGGATTTAGCTGGGGAGAAAAAGAGTTGGGTGTGTTTTTGTAGAGAAAGGCTCTTTTTCCTGAGCTGGAAGGAAGGCACATGGCCCAAGTGCTGGCCGTGCCTTGGGGAAGATCCCCACTCGCCCACAGCCATTCATGCCTGAGGCAGAATTTCCCCTCTGCGGCTGAGATGAAGAGCACGTCTTCCTGGGAAGCCAAGGGGGAAAGCGGTGGGTGGGCTGCCTGCCTCTCAGGAGTGGTGTCAGGAGCAGCTGTGCCAGGGGAGGTGGGAGCAGAGCGGGTGGTGGTGTGGCCAGCCCAGTGGAGCTGGCAGAGGAGCAGTAGCGGGACAGCAGGCAGCTCAGTGGCTCATCACCAGCTCCAAAGGGGCTGGGGACCCTGGCCACATGTGTTAGCTGTTCTGTCTTTGCTGCTCATTGGACAAAGTGAGCAAGTTAGTGCATGTTACAGTCACATCCTCTTTTTGTCAAACACAACCAGGTCAAATTATGCCACACAGCTGCTGCATGCAAGAGGAGAATGAGACTCCAAACACGGGTCATATGACGTGAAAACAGTTGCTGCAATAAGTGTGAGTTCTTTATTCTTGGGATTAATTTTTCTAAGCTATTTGCCAAATTTCTCTGTGCAAGACATTTATACATTTTTATTATATACTCTGGACACCTAATAAATGAAAGCCATATTAAAAAGGAAAAAAAGGGGAATGTCTTTTACCTAAGAAACAAAACTGTAACTGATCTAAGTGTATGGATCAGACGAACCTGCAGGAAAGAGACAATAAACTATGAAGGTCCTCTCGTGGCTGGAATTAAAATTACATTTCCAAGTCACGCCTGCACGAAGTACCTCCGGCTGTTCAATTACCTCACATACCGAAACTGGAGAGAGGGAGACAACACACCACAGGCACAGTCAGGTGCCACTGCCCCCTTGGAAAATTGGCAGAGACCAAACAAAAATGTTTTGAGACCATGAGGTGATAGCTGTGACAGTGAGAAAGGACACAAAGGATAAGGCCACAGGGGAGGAAAGAGTGCGCACAGCAGCCCTGCTAACAAAATGTCTGCTGGTGTGTAGGGCATAGGGCTGCTCTATAAGGAAAGGTAGGGAAGTACTCTGGAAAGAAAGAGCTACACAGGAGGTGAGGATCACCAAAAAAAAGGGAAAAACCTGGGGAAAAGAAAGTTTTCTCCCACATTTGCACCATCTCATGCTGCAGGCAGTTGCTGTTCTTCATCATGAAAGAGGAAGAGAAATGCCTTTTATTCTCACTTCCCTCTCACTACTTTTATCCCTCACATTCTTACTGCTGGTCTGAGGGCCAACGTACCCAGGGAATAAAACAAAATGTGGTAAGGAGAAAGGCCCCAGGTATAGCATTCCCTGACAAGAAACGTGTGCTGAAAGGGGCAGCCAGGTAGCAGCATCACTGGCTGCAGGTTGTTGGTTTGGCATGTGAATTGTGTGCTTCCTCCTCAAAGATTCTGTAGCTCCACAGAAGAGCATCTGAGATACTCTCATGGCTTCTGCTTATGTTTTCCCTGTTCTTGCCTTAAATAAAGGATTTATCTTCCACAGCTGGTATTTTAGCAGAAAATCCACAAAAAAATTTCGTAACAAAATAAAAGCAATTCTTGCTGTGATGTGTTTGAGATGATTACAGGTAACACTCCCTAACAAACATATTCCTCTTAGTTCCTTGTGAGCTGATTGTGAGAACTTCAAAATGAAGGTTTGATTTAAAGATAATTACTCCAGTGAAGCCACTTCTTAGCTTTACACTTCAAGTAAGCATAGTTGTTATTTTTGACTACCCATTTTTAACCCCTCAGAACACTGGGACATATTTCCCTGGATTTATGGTGACGCATTAAATTTCATGGATTTACTCCTGTTTTATAATAGTGTAAAGAAGAGGGGGATATGTCTCATTGTGAATACAGACAGACTCTTTCAAGAAGTTTAATTTCACCTGTTCATCCGGCAATCTGTGGGTGTGCTTAAAGAACAAATTGTGGTTCTTCCCCATTAAAAGATATCTCAGCAAAAGACTATTCCACTTCTGAGACATTGAAAGTAATAAACTATTGTGGAAGTTTTGCCCTGGCTGGATGCAGAGTGCGCACCAAAGTCACTTTATCATTCCCCCTCGTCAACTATACAGGGAAGAGAAAGCTTAACAAAAAGTCATGAGCTGAGATAAGGCCAGGGAGAGATCACTCACCAATTACCATCATGAGCAATACAGACTAAACTTGGAGAAATTAGTTGAATTTAATATTATTCAATATTGGAGTAGGACAATGAGAAGTAAAACAAAGCTTAAAAATCAACTTTCCTCACACTTTCTTTCTTCCTGGGCTTTATTTTATTCTCAGTTTTCTCTCTCCTCCCCCTCAGAGATGCAGGGAGAGAGGAATGGGGGTTATGGTCAGTTCATCACATGGTTTCTGCTGCTGTCCTCCTCAGGGGAAAGACGCCTTCCCCTGCTCCACTGTGAGGTCTCACCCACAGGAGACAGTCTTCCACAAACTTCTTCAACAGACCACAGTTCTTCACAAACTGCTCTGTGTGGGTCCCTTTCCATGAGTTGCATCCTTCAAGGATAAGGTCCAACCTGGATCTGCCACAGGATCACGGGTCCAACCAGCAAACCCGCTCCAGCGTGGGCTCCACAGGTCCTGCCAGGAGCCTGCTTCAGCCTGGGCTTCCCAGCAGGTCACAGCCTCCTTGGGGCATCCAGCCGCTTCAGCACGGGGAACTCTGGGGCTGCAGGAGGATCTCTGCACCCCAGTGACCTCCATGGGCTGCAGGGACACAGTTGCCCCACCATGGCTGCACCACAGGCTGCAGGGGAATCTCAGCTCCTGTTCCTGGAGCACCTCCTGCCCTCCTCCTGCACTGACCTTGGTGTCTGTGCAGTTGCTTCTCTCACACATTCTCACTTCTCTCTTCTGTATCCACAGGTACTTTTGCACAATAACATTCTTTACCTTCTCAGATGTGTTATCCCAGAGGCACTTCTACCATCACTGCCTGGCGCAGCCTCAGCCAACAGCAGATCTGTCTTGGAGCTGGGTGGCATTGGCTCTGTCAGACACACGGAAAGTTTCTGGGAGCTTCTCAAAGAAGCCACTCCTGTAGCCCCCATATATGCAAACCCAATGCAGTTATAAAAACATCAGTAGATTATGGGGAAAAAAACCCCAACCAACAAATCAAACAAAACTGAAAGTCTGAAATAATTTGATTTTAATGAAGATTAAAGCTAAATATAATATTTTCCACAGAAACTATCACTACTATTATTTATTACAACAATCTGGCATGGTAGCTGAATTGAAATAGTCTTTTTAATGGTGTTAGTACACAAATGTAGTAGGTAAAAAATTTGTATCTCAACAGTCACAGGCTTTTATTTCCCTTTGCAAGAGGGAAATCTCTGGAAAACTCTTAAAACTTCTTAATGGACAACTGACTACCTGGATGCTGGAGGTAAGGGAGCTTAGTACACTAATATTTATTTGTCCACAGTCTGCTTTGCCAGTTCATTTGACAGTGCTGCATTAAGAATTAAACACATCCTGAAAAGTCATAGGCGCACCCTAGTGACATTAATGATGCCACATGAGTGTATATTTAAGAAAAAGCCAAGCAGGAGTAACTACTAAGTAACAAGCAAGCAGCTTTGTTTTAATGTAGCAAGCAGTTTTGTTTTAATGTAAGGGTCTGTTTTGTGCTTGTGCAAAATCACTTCGAATGGTTTGTGGAGGGCTTTTTAGGATGTAAAGGTGCTCTTTGGCATGACCTAACTCCAAATTAGTGCCAATGTATCTCTTACAAAGATCACTTTTCCCTCTGTATTCCCAGCATCTGTTGGCATACACATTTGTCCAGCTTTGTGGACTAGACCATAGTATGACACAGAACCTGACAGAGATTTTTATTCACAAGACTTGACTGTTTGTCAACTCAAACATAGAATAAAAATAGTAGTGCAAGAGAGAATAAAAAGTAAAATAATATAAAAAATACCCAGAAAACTTTTTATCTGGGGTTTTTGACATTTCTGGTTTATAAAATCAAATATTGCATGATTTATGTTTATTTGCCTGTGAGAAGTACCTTCTTCACTTGAAGTCATAGGAACTGATTTGCACTAATGTAAGTATGTCCATGTTGTCACTGTGTCCATGGAGTTTTTCACTACAGGTATTGTAAATTTTTCAAGCAAAGAGTGTTGCAAAGGAGTGCATTCTGTAATGACTTCCTCCAGTCGATCATAAACGTGCCAGGGCAAAGAGTGGCCTATGAGATTCACAAAAAGCAGAAGAAATAAAGTATAGGCAGAGAGGCAGATCCCCAGCCTGCCCGGTAACACAGGCGCCGTGCCGTGCCCGTTCAGCACCGCGGACAGCTCAGAGCCCGGTCCCCGGGAGCCGCCGCGGCCGCACCGGCACCGCCTCCGCCGAGCCTGAGCCCCGGCCCTCCGTGCGGCTGCCGAGAGCTCTCTTCGGGAGTGCCGGATGCTGTACGCCATTGGTACCTCAGCAGAGTTCCAAATCAACCCAAAACCTCATGTCTGTACTCAGTTACGTTTGTAGTTCTGTGTTCAAAACAGGGAACCCATATTTTGTCATCATTTTGAAATCCCCAACACTGCTGTAACCACTAGTAATGCCTTTACAAAATATCTGGTGAGGTTCTTAAACAGTGTCCTGATTTGGGCTGGGATAGACTTAGTTTTCCCCCTAGTAACTGGTACAGTGCTAAGTTTTGGGTTTAGTATGAGAATAATGTTGAAAACACACTGTTGTTTTAGCTGCTGCTGAGTAGTGCTTACCCTAAGACAAGGGCTTCTTAGTTCCCAAGGCTGTCCCAGTGAGGAGGTGCACAAGCAGCTGGGCAGGGGTGAAACACAGCCAGGACAGCTGACCCAAACTGGCCAAAGGGATACTCCGTACCACAGAACATCACACCCTGTACATAAACTGGGGGGAGTTGGCCAGGAGGTGTATTTGTCTCTTCTGCTTCCACCATTGCTAAGAGCACACAGAGTTCTCTTCAGTAACTAAACCGGGATTGTAGATCATTAGATTGGGTTTCCATCTGTTTCTCTTTCCGTGAGAGCAGATTGCTAGAAAAAGACATTGAAAGCAAGACAAATAAAACCAACCATTATTCTTGTAAGGAGCTACATTACTTTGAGTCAGGGGTAGCCAATCTTTCACCAAATTCTTCTAATTCCTCTGACAGAGTAAGTGGCACAGCAACCAAGCATTCCTCTAGCCTCCTGAACTCTCGGTGTTTTCCACTGTTTTGTCTTTTCCGTGAGACTAGTGGCACAATTTATCCGCAGTGATAAATGAAGTAGCCTTACAAAAGCACCAGGGGAAAAATATTCCATGCTTTTACTGTCATCAAAAGACATTAACATAGCATTTAACATCAAGGGAAAAAAAACCAGCAAAATGAAGAAAATTTGTCAGAGGTGTTTTATTCATGCATCCAATGCATCATTGCCTCAGATTAGTCTTTGCAAGGCTGCCTGATGACTCGACAGGAAGAAGAGAAAAATGCACATTCCCTTCAAAAATACAAGCAGAAGACCTCTGCTTCCCTAATGGGGTTGTTATCAGGCTGAAGAAACATTTTTTGGGTTTTGCTTTACAAAGCTGATAAGAGTGGCTATTAGTTAGTTATGATATTTACTAACCGGAAGCTAATATTTTTGTAGGGTTTTTTTTCTATGTAGCAGTTGAAGTAATAACGAATTCTGTTTCTCTTATAATATTACCAAGGTTCTTGCCAAAGAGCTTGAGAAATTGCCTCTGAGAGCATAAGCATCTTCAGAAATTGAAAGACTGGGCTGAGATGATACAGGGACACTGATCACAGTTTGCTGGATTTCAGTTTCATTCTAGAAATTGCATTTCCCTCATAGGCAGATTTCTGTAATTGTAATAAAAACATTTTCAATTTGATACACATGCATATGAATTCCTGGAACACTATGTTATTTCAGCTTTCATCATGTTCAGCAGAACTTTGCCTGAAATTAATAATGGAGATATGGAGTTACACAGAAAATGCCTAATGACAGGTTACATATTCATATATAACCATATGCCATACCTGTTTTCCAGGTTGTCAAATGCAGATAAAACTCATAAAGAGATATTCAGAGAGACTGAATGGATAAACATCTTCCTGAGACGATGACAGAGATGAATCACAGCACACAAAAGAAAATGCCTTTCTAAATAAAATTAAGTGAATACTGTCTTCATAAATAATTTTATATAAAATTGAACCATATGGTTCAGTTAGAGCTTAATTAAAAATCAAATCCACAATGCCATACTTTTCTGCCCAGCTGCAGGTCAGAAAACATTTTTACAAAGGTAGGCTTTCACTGTGGAAGAAGCTAAGTGCAGCACAGTGTAACTTCCAGTGTCAGCAGCTGGTCAGTCCTCACTACCGAGCAAATTACATAGGAAAGCTTATGGTGAAACTGTAAAAAAACTGCTGGGACAAGAAAGGCACTAGTGGCCAAGTTGAAACTGAATTCTTGTTCCAGGGAAAGAGGAAGATAATCAGAGGAAGAAGGGAAGAGAAAAAGAGGCAGAGAAAGAAGAACAGGCATGAGAGTCTTGAGATACAAGACTTCAGGAAAAAAAAAAAATTAGTATTGAAACAGCACCCGTCAAGGACCTCTCTTCGGGCGAGCCTCCCTTGCCGAGCCCCTTTGGCCACCAGATGGCCCCGTATGGATGCTGATGACAACTGGTTCCTTGCTCCAAAGACTTCGGGGGTTTCAGTCTGGTTTCCAAGGAGCCTAGCTGTCAACGGGGAAACGAAACGAACAGAAACAGGCCCAAACGTGCAAAAGTCTGCCCTCATGAGGTCGGAGAGTCTGAACAGTCCAGGTTCAAGAGCTTGGGTTAGAAGTCCTGGGATGATTTTCATGGAGCATCCAGGATCAGTTTTTAAATCACAATAAGTGACTTGTTCCTATGAGGGTTGGCATTGAATTAACGCTGAATTGACAGTACAAAGAGGAATTTAATAATATCTGACATACCTAGGTTCATACTTTCAATCTATGTGGCATTTGTAAAGTCACAGGTTTGCATCTGGCTTTGGGTGCTCCAGGAGAGCCAGAAACCACCTGGAACTGTAGAGAGTTCAAAGGAGAGCAGCAGTGTGCAAAGCCTGAAAAATTGGCTTGTGAAGCCATTTGACAAAGAGCTTTGTTGGCTTGTTGCAGGCAACAGCTGGCATTGTGGGCAGGGTCCTGAGTTAAAGCTCCTAGCCAGAAGTTATCTTCAGGATAATAATCTGCTTCTATTAATTTGATTGCTTTGTCCCTGTGTTTTTTTCCTACCTATGCTGTCTTTCTGAGGTAGGATGAACTCAAAATCAATTGTTTAATGTTCAGGTGTGAGGTGGATTCTCTCCTAAATTTACCACTCTACTTTTCCAGGCTTATTACAAGCTAAAAACCTGAAGGGGATTTTTTGCCATGCAGGCATCCCTGAGGACCAATGTTAATAGATCTCTGAAGGTAAACAAAAATTAACCCTGCAGAGAATGATGGCACTTCATGAGAAAGGGTTTCCTGTCACTTTTGGTGCATGAATAACAGAGGCCTTTGAGACCTGATGTAAATTATCCCAAAAAGAGCTTTCTTCCTTAACCACTAAACCTATCTGAATACAAGATGAATTTATTTTTAAGGGGGGGAAATGCCTTCAAGGCATCCTTCACTTTAAATTTACATCTCAGCCTGCAGCAGGTAATATCTCACTGGCGGAGCAGGTGCTTGAAGAACTTTCTCACACAAAAAGCCTTCTTAAAACAGTTGCAATACATCCAGCAACATTCATCTGGCAACAACCTGTGCCTGAGAAAGTCAGCATCTGCAGCATCTGTGGGAACTCAGCAGGAGTATACTGAAGAAGGGATCTGGGAAAAGATGGAGGGCAATGCAATCAAGTGAGGTGAGAGTTGTGATATTAGTCATAGATTTGTACATAAAAAGCTTTCCCCCTAGTTCTGCTACATAACAGAAATATATGCATACCTGGGTTTGAGTACTCATGTTAAGTTCTGCTCCGAGCCTCCCTTGTGGCTGGATTGTTGCACCTTTACTGGGACTCCAAAAATGTAGCTGTGATCAGTGAGCAATGCAGTTTTTCTGATGTGCAGTGACTTGCACAGCTGGTGCTTCCTCTTCTTCCCGTGGAACAGAACTTGAAGCTTCATTGCTCACACCTTTTATTCTGCTCACAGCTGTCCTGCTCTTTGAAGTTCTCTGAGCAAGAAACCACTAATCATAGGTCAAAATTGTGTGAAAAATTAGGACTGCTTGCAGGCAGAATAATTGTTTTTTAAGTGGAGGAAACATCTTCAAGGAACAAATGGTGACATGGTCTCCACTGTTGACATACACTGACCATATGTTAGATCTGTTATGCTTCCATGAAGAAAGTGTGATGTCAGGTTTGTGGATACATATCCTGAAAGTGTATGTGAGGATTTCCATGAGTGGGAAAAGTCTCTAATTTTCTCACTGCTGATAGATAGATTTGTGGGAAAGATGCAAGCTTGACTTTGCAAGATTTTTTCTTTCTCTTCCTTTTTTTTCCACTTATTTGCACTTTTTCTCCAAACCGGAACACACATCAGTATTTGCTAATTCTTTAAATTCTTTAAAATTTCTGTGAGGCAGGCTCATATTAATGTAGCAAAGCAGAGGCAAGCAGCTTTGTATTCATTGTTGTCTAATAGTGTGTGGCTTTTTTTTTTTATTTGATAGAAAAATTTTGAGGTGGGTTTGTTTTTTAAACAGATGTTACTGAGAAGGATGAACAAATAGATTAATGTGTTAACTCACTCATTTATTAAGGTACTATTAAGGTAATTACAAATTTCAATGATCATATTGCAGGCATATAACAATAAATCAGAAGATGAATTATGGCATTCCCTCCCCATTCAAATGCTCCCCAGGGCCTGAGTCTCACCACTCTGCCTCCACCCTTGCTCCCAATTGCAAGAATCCATTTTCCCCCCAGGAGCACATCACCAAAAGCTAGCATCCAAATGAAAGAAGCTCTACTAAGGGCTGTTCTCTGGGCAAAAGTCAGGGAGCCCAGCTTGGCTTAGAGCCTTGTTCTGGACAGTGCACTTGTAGGGAAGACTGTACATCTGTTATTACATGGGCACACATGCACACATACATCCTCTGCAGCTTTTTTTTTTTTTTGTTCAGACCCACACCAACTACACAGCATTACAGCAGCCAGTGATCTGAGGCAACGCGCTACTTACAGTTCCATACAGGCAAATGGCAAAACTCATTCTGCTGTGAATAGTTGCAGAGATTTTTCTGCTTTAATAGATACCCTTCTGCTACTGACTAATGCTTGTGATGAATGAATTAGCCATCATTTTTCTGCCACCACTGTAGGAACAATATGTGAACCTCTGTGAAAGAGGAAATAAGAATAGAAAGCTGCTCACATCTAACAGTGAGAAACCGGAGGGGGGGTGTTAACACTGTGTACTGATAGCAAAGACACCTATCAGGCTCTGTCAGTACCATTTCTTCAGAGCTTTCCCAGCCTGGATGAGCTTGCCAGAGTACTCATATATTTTTAGATATACTTACAACTTCAGATGTAGCTCTGGAGGGATCTCTCATGTAGAAGTGAGTTAAGAAGCAAGTGCTATTCCCCTTTACCTCTGCATGATGTGTCAAAGAATGTCGGATAAACATGTAGCTCTGATTCAGGAAAAAGAGAGAGACGCATCCTTCTGCATAGCCTTAACTTTGATGGGAGTAATTTTCAGCTTCCTCTGACTAAAGAAAACTAACATGTAAAGAAAAAGAAAAACCTACATGAACTACAAGGTTGCCAGGGTGGCATAAACAATCCAGTATCAGGGGATAGTGGGGTTATGGGGACACCAAATATGGTGGCAGTGAGGGTAAGATCCAGAAATGTGAATCCTTCTGCATAAAATCATAACCNTGCTGTGGGGGGTTGGGGTGTTAGTTTTTTCTTTTTCTTTTTTTTTTTTTTTTCTAAATTGTTTTGCTGTTCTTGCTTGGTCTTCTCACTTTGGATCTCTCCTTGTACCAAAGCTGCCCCATTTATGAAATGGTCAGCCAGGCAAGAACTGCCAGATGTACTGAATGCTAGTCCTGGATGGTGTACAGTCTGCTGCCAAGGGGGATAGAGAGCGCTTTTTTCTGGGCCTTCTCCTGTCATTGTGGCCTGATCACTGTCTCCAGCTGATGTCATCACTGCACCTTCCCACTGGAGCAGATAATTCCTGCAATCCACTTCCTGCACTGGGAAGGCTCCTCCAAACCCTCATAACTTCAACCCCATTGTGTCCATTTCTCACAGTCTCCTTTTCCCTCTCCCTTGGCCATGCTGCTGGCAGCAAAAGCATTTCAGATTGGTGGCTACTCTGTGATTAATTTATTTTGTATTTGTCCTTTTCTGTGTGATGAGAAGCTGAGATCCAACTTAGGGTCCAAGACTAGCCTTCCAGCCTTTATACATTTGCAGATTTAGCTGAGAGGAACTAAGTGCATTTGAGAGATTTTCAAGTTAGCTGCTGAGAAACTGGCATCCCCTAGAGGTGGTGCCAGTAGTCACAATTAGTTGTTAAAACTTGTTACAATTAATATGGTATTAATATTTTAATGTGACTAGACAATAGATTTTTTTAAAGGGGACAAATGTCATGCTTAATATAATAGCAGTTATAGACCCTTCAGTGCTCTACAACCAAAGTCACCTAGGATTATAAGAAGGGGGTTATGGTTTGAGTTGCTTCTCCCATGTATCATTGTTACCCTCACCATAAATCTACAATTTATTTGCACTCATTCTCCTGTAAGGTGAGAAAGCAACAGGTAGAACAAATGCAATATCTAAGGTTACTCAGCTCCTCCCAAGCGCCATGCTCAGGTAAGTCCCAGGGACTCATGGATTCCAACAGCACAAATAGGAAAGCCCAAATATTGTTCCCACTGCACTGGCTGGCCCGACCCTTGACTGGGTGTGAAGTGCTTTTGGAGAATAAATAAGAATCACCTTTCCACTGAGATTTTAGATCATGCACCACCCCGGTTGAACAGTTTGGAAGGTACCTCTAACTACTCCTCTAAAAAAAAAAAAAAGCATTTTTCAGACCTTCTGCTAAAATGAAGTGGTGAAAAGAGTTTGTAAGATCGCCATGAATACCAGATCTTTTCATCAGAAGATTTTTAAGAGCTATAATGCTGACAACTGTGCTGCATGAGGGATGAAGCTGATGGGCTGTGAGCACTGCTAGACAGGAAGATATTCTGGCATTAGGTTCTGTGTAACGCAGCTTCGAGCATCTGAAGTTATTTGCTCCTTTCCTACAGTACTCATGATCAAGGCTCTTGCTGACAGAGTGGTTTAACTCTCCTAGCAGATTATTGTTTATTATGTCTTTTCCTAATTTAAAAAATTACATAAAAATAGTGTTCTAAAGTATTCATTGTGAAAAACAACATTCTTCATCCTTTCCATGTCTCTTAGCAATGGACCAAAATCTATTATTTATGAACAGTTTTCATGAAACAAACATAAACTGTTAAAGACCGATAGGAAGACAATCATTTTAATAGAGGTCTGTACAGTACAAGAGATCATGGAAGGGATTTTATATAAGAGTGCTTAGGATGATAAACCATATATACAAACTCCAGATAACCTCAGCAGCAGTGACCAACCCACCTATCAAGCACTTGTGAGGACAAGTTCTGCCCATTTCATACAAAGGAAACAGTTCTTTGTTTAATCTACACTAGTCATTCAGGGAAAAATAATCCTTATATTTCATAGTATAGTTGAACAAAAAAAAATCCGTTTCATATAATTTTTTTATCTTCTCAATTTGTTCTGAAGTCAGTTGTCTGAGGTACTCCAAGGTGATATCACTATCAGTTCGTTTCTCTGAGCCATATCTCTTCAAGCTGGGGTACTGCAGGTTCTCTGGTGCACCAATGACCTTCAGAACATGCTCAGAGTCCAACCCAAGAGTTTCATACTTACCCAAAATATCATAGTGAATGTTGCAAGGATCGCAGAGCAGAAACATTGGTTTCCAGTGAATGTCAAGAGTATGTGGCGGTTTTGATAAAATGAAGTTGACAAACTCCTGGAAACTCACTTTTTCAGAAGAATTTTTATTTTTCCTGAACATTGCCTTAATCTCATTAGCAACGGTGGTACTGTAGAATGGTTCAGAGTGCAGGAGTTTGTCTCTGTAAGCTGAAACCAGCCGTTCCAAGGGATGTCTGGTGAACATCACTTTGGTGTAATTGCTTAGAAATTCATTTTGTAAGGCAGGAGAGTAAGACACCAGCCTTTTGATTAGTGAGGTACGGTGGATGTTGTCATGCTCAATTTCAGAAGCTTCTGCATTGAAGTCTGATTGAAGAAGAAAAATAGTTCTCTTCCAGTTGGAGCAGCCTACCTTGGGCACTTCACAGTAGATAAATTTATGCTTGTGCTCCACAAAGAGCTGGTTTGCAACATGAGAATCCAGTTTTCTTCTTGCTTTATTAAGATTATTCTTCAGGCAGACAGAAGACAGCGTGCTTTTCCGACCGTTTTGGATTGCCAGCCAATTTTCAGCAGGATTGGGAAAAGCATCTGTAACCAGGGAAGAAATTAAAATCATTTCAGTGAAATAGGCTTGTATGAATCTCTTCATCTGTGACAATCACAGCACTCAATCTAGCACCCTGCATACAAAATCTAATGATGATGGTAAAATCAATTTTTTTTTTACTGTAACCAGACTAGACTATGGCAAACATGCAATAAACTACCCTCCCTAGTGAAAAATTTATTAAAATGAAAACTTTCGATATGTTAGCAGTATTAAACTGGGGAAGTTTGATGTTCTAACATCATGTTTTTGTAGTGCTCTCCTCTCATAAATTGCTGAGATAACTACCACAGTGACGAAGGCTTGGATATTTTCACAGTATTGTTTTTATCTTGGGCTCCATAGTTACTTTCTAGCATATTTGGAAAAGGTGTCTCTCTTTCTATAAAACATTAAATTCTGTCAGTAATTTCTTTACTCACCTGTTAGGCTTTTTTGTCTCTTACAGAAAAATCCCAGAAGAAATATCCCAAATAAAAAATTTGGGAGAAGGAAAACTAACACCTTCTGGTTCATGTTATTCTCACAGGAAGGAAAATTATCTGGTCTCTAAAGTCGAAATCTGTCTTTCTGTCAAAAAGATAATTCAGGTTAGATTTTATATAACTGATAACAAAGATAACATGTAAATCTCCTACAGAATTTAGGACAGCAGAAAGACCTTCCAAGCCCTATAAAAATAGGATTTGCTAATAAGTAAAAATTCTCTTATGGAAAAGACTCACAACAATTATATTGTTAAACCAGATAGATAAAAAATACTTCCATTTAGAAGTATTCCAAAGTTCCTCCTTTTCTCAGAACAATGAACTGCTTATGAGCAAATACCCCTCCCTTGTCTTTTAAAGCTTTTGGGAGACAATAACTTCATTTAGGATTACAAAGCTGTATTTTTTTAAAGACCTTTAGAATCTGGGAGCACGAAGATCTCTATAACATGTAACAGGTGTATCCGCAAAGACTATGACACATTCAGGATTAATTTCTTTCCATTTATTGCCCTGAAGCTTTGCACTTTGGGTGAATCAATCACTGCAGGAGAAACTCTTCCTTGTTCCTGCAGAGAATTCATACCACTAACTTCAATTCTCCCATTCTCCCTTTCCAAAGACACTGTATGGTATTTATGTTTGCTGCCACTGCTGCTGCAGAAGAAGAGCCCCCAAATGGTCCAGTACGACAGGAAATGTATAGAAGCAGCAGAGAAAACAATAGAAAATGAGTTATTTCACGTTCCCAGATAAAAGGAAGGAAGGCAGTCCAACGCAACATATTATCTCTCTTGTGCTCACTCGTTGTCTCCTTGCACTCCATGGAGAGAAACCCACCTAAATCCTCTGTGCAATCTTACTCTGTCTCCCCCAGTAGAGAACTCTCCATCCACGTTTGGTTTTTTTTTTTATTGGAAGTTGCAAAATAAGGCACAAAAGAAAAACTGGCAAACATGACATTTCCTTTCTGATCCATAAAGTCTGCACAATCAAAAAACTCAAACAGCACTGTCTTCTTTTCCCACTTCTCAGGTTTTCACTCTGAACCTGATGGCAATAAATACATCATTGCCTGGATTCCTTGAGGATGTAATTTTTTTTTTCAATTTTTCTTATTTTGTTTTGTTTCACAAGATATAACAGGATCACTTTGGGAGCTGTTTGTGTGTCACCCATTGTGTGGATGTACATAAACCCCAACTGCCATAATAGAAACTGGTTTCTGGTATGTTCTGAGACAGCAGTAGAGGCAGCACCAGTTACATTGCTGAAATTGTACTTGAGCACAAGGGTTCTTCCTCTCAGGGCTGATATTTGATTTTGATGTCCTGCACTTTTACCAGAATATCTGCAGACTCATAGAATTAAGAGCATTACTGACAATTAAATTTCTCTTAGCATAGGTATGACCTGGGGAATGGAGAGGGACACTCTTCACTATCTCTGTATGAAAAATGTACTTGTATTTACAATAAAATGTTACAATACTCATTCAAATTAATGCAGTATACTTAGACCCAATGGCATTTAGCCTATACATTTTTCATATTGTTGGCTGTATAAGATTGTTGTAAAGGCTGCAAGAAAGGTTACAGGAAGATCTGCCTTTAACCTTTTCTTCACTGTACATCAATTCTCATTTCATGATGTGATTCTGGAGTCCTAATGCATCAGAGGCTGTTTTCGAGGCCAGCTAAAGTCAGTCAGGTTGTTCATTGATCTCCTGAGGGCCAAGACTGAGTGTTCCCTTTTTATTCCTTTTCAGAAACAATTTGAACACACAGCTTCACACTGTGTAGCCCTTAAAATCAGCATGACTCTAAATAATTCTGTACAAGGGCTCCTTATTAGAGTATGGTTAGGAGAAAGATATTGGGCTTCATTCACTTTAAATACTGTCACTTCAGGGAAGTAATGTTATCATACCTGTCTCAGGAATCAGAAAATTAACTAGATGAATTTTACCTTATTTAGATACCTGTATGATGCATATTTACTAATTGCACTTCCACTAGAGAATATAAGGTCTGCTATGAGACATATTTCATGTGGAAGCATGTCAATGAGTCACCACAAGGAAATAGAAAGTCTTGCCTCTTTGGGGGAAAGAAGCTGTTTAGGAGCTACTTAAACACAGGAGACAACTCCTCTTCTAAAATTTATGCATATTTGTGGAAGCAAAAGAATCTTTAATTAAATTCAAGAGAACAATCAGACAATAAGGAGAGATGGAACAAGCTCCAAGATGACAGGTGAACTCCTTAGAAAACTTCACAGAGCAGACTGGCAGTAAGAGTTAACACTGCCCTCAAGAAGTGAGGTCAACATGATATGAAGCTACCCTAAGGTGAAGTCCAAAGCCTTCTTCAGAAGAAGTTTTCAGGTGTGAGACCCCAGTAAGGAGTTCTGTGTAATGCAAAGTTTCCAGTGATGAAAATCACCTAAGGGAAACCTGAAGAAGAGGAGGAAAGAAAATTCTGGGAGCTATTTTGTCAAAGAGGGACAAGTCATCCGGAAGTTGAAAAGGAGGGAAGAAATCCAAAATGAAAAGCACATTTGTCAGTAGGTGTCAGTGTCAGTAAATCAGATGAACTTTTACTTATGTTTATTATGGCTTTTCCATTTACTTGTAATTGTGTTTGCTATGTAAAGAGTTGATATTTCTCTTTGCATTTTCCCTCATCTTATGTGGAATTAAGTGTGATTTTAGGTAACTACAAGGCATTCCTCAGTCAAGGAGTGGCAAGTCTATTAACACAACAAGTCCATACTAAACAGACTATTTCTGCTGTAACCAAAGGGCAGCAGTTTGGGTTCTCCCAGGCAAGATGGAAAGACATCATCATAAGACTCATTAAAAAAAAAAAAAAAAGCAGAAACCTTTTCTACTGAGAAGTAGTGAAACAGGAAATGGGGAGACAGGGATCTAAATGTCTCTTTGGATCTTACATATTCCCAGAAAAGATCCTAAAAATTAAATATAAGGCATTAATCTGCTTTGTTCTTGTCATATATAGTAAAGGGGGAAGGGGGGGGAGGAGAGGAGGTAGATGATTTTTTTAATAAGTTTTAAGGAAGCATAAAATCTTCCAGATAACAGCCTTACACTGCACAGTTGGTTTTTCCTTGTTCTTCAGATCACATCATTGTAAATCAACTATACATAGCTATGGCTTGATATTTTCAGTTTCTGCATGTCTTATGGTATTCTGCAGGTTACATCAAAAATCATTTTGTGACTCTTTTATGGTCATTACAAAAGAGTAAACCAGGCAGCAAGAATTATCCTTCTAGAATCCTTTCTTGCCAGAGTCTTTCAGAAGGATTGCTATCAGGTGATGAGATTTTTTTGAGGACTGTCATTTAATTCATGTTTAATATCTTCAGTGTGTGTCCAGCTGATCTGATGTCTTTCTAGCTTCTTAGCCAAAACGTGCTGTAACCTCAAGTCAAATTCTTTATACAATTCTAAATCCACTATATCAATGCTATTGCCTTAATTAGCCAAAACTATGCAAAAAAATATTAGTCAGTCTGGTGACATATGTTTCCTACAACAAAATCCAAGTTTTCTCTATGAGAACAACCAGAACACTTGCTCAAGCCAAGAGTGGTAACAAATGGGGAATAGATTACTGGAGAAAACAATGCCAATCATCTCATGTGCATGCAAAATGGCAAAAAGGCCTGAAGCCCTCATAAAATTAAAAATATTTACTGAATTCAAGCCTTCTTTACACTGCTGATAATTCCACCATGACCCTCTACAATTCCATTTTAAAGATGCTTTTCTTACTGATAAATACACTGAAAATAACAAAACCAAAAACATTTTATCATATTGTTCATATTTTTGTTGTCAAGTTTTCTGACCATAAAATATTCTTCCCATACTTCTGCATACTTAAGAAATTTCTGACAATTGTCTGCTTTTAATTACTTTCAACATCTCCCTTTTCTACGTGGTAAAGTGTGTATGGAGGTTGCTGGCAACCTACTTGCACACCCCCTGCATGGCAAGCGAGACTGTTTGACCCAGAAGAGCTTTCTATCTCTGTATTGTACTTTTCCAGGGGTGTCAAAAAATTGTCACATGGTGGACTTGTTGGTATTTTTTCTGTTAAATTGCTTTTTCTTGGTTCATTTGTCTCATGCTTGCTTTATGTTTTGTGGCACTAGGCCTTCTGCAATGTTCCCCTGACAGCCATCTGGATTTTAACTGAGCATATGTAGCTACACAACAGCTACTCACACTTATCCAGCCACCAGCTTTGGGTTTATAATGAGTTTCTTTCCCCCTGACTAAAACAAGGTCTGATAGAAAGATCTTTAGTACTCTTTCAATTAGGAAAAACTCAGTCAAAGATGTTTTAATGATAATCACATGAGTACACGGCCTAACACATCACACTCAGACTGAAGTTCTTTCTCCTGCCATAAAGATTTATTTCTACAACAGACACCAAAGGAATAGGTTGCATTGCTTTGCAAAAGTATCGCTTGTACATTGTTCTGGCCTTGAACTGCTGAAACAATGATTCATAACACAGGTAACCCCTAATCCCTCACCTGGAATTTCTGAACCATTGCAATTGAAAAATCTTCAGTATTTAAAGAAATATAACAAAAAAAAAAGTCTTAGAACTATTTTTATACTTTCATAAACAATAAGAAGTACTATGGCTGGAAATACTGGGTAATGTTAAGTCTTTTTTTTGTGGCACCTATTACCCAAGTACAGAAACACATGTACACACACGTGTGTACATATATATACACACATGAATAGTTCCAAAACACATTAATATCAGTTACACTGGAATATTATTTGCTCCAAGTAAACTAACTAAGTAGGCTGATAATGATTTAAAGTCTTCTGATAATAAACTTACAAAGGTGTGTCTCAAGCTAGTTTGTCATAGACAGACCTTGGTAAGAGCTGAGCATGTGGAGTGATTCTCTGCACCCACCTGATAAGTGGAACTTTCCAGATTAAAAGAATAAAATTACAACAATACTTATTTGTGTTCCTGATACATTTGAAGCCAGAAGTAAAAGAAAGTACCAGTACGGCAGCTCAGTGGAAGGTAGGGAAAAATCTCTGAAAAGAGATAACATTCTCTATTGCTGAACCCCATTCTGTACTTAAGCCCTGTTAATCCCTTCAAAAAAACCAACTGCAAATACATACATACTGATATGAACATGGGTAGATAGAAAGTGAGGAGGGGATGAGGGGTAGAAAGCCCCCAAGAACAGCCTGGACAGGAAAACCAAGCTCTGGATGCAGTTTTGCGTGTTCTACCAGAGTGAATTGCAAGAGCAAGACCTTTGTTCAACCAAATCTGCAGCACCCTTGTTTCTGTACAGTTTGTGATGAGTGGACAGGAGGGAGAAAGACCCCAGAAAATGGAACCTTAGCAGCCAGGCTGGCCTGTCCATGAAGTGGAAAATCAGTAATGGGTTAGGAAACTCACACAAGCTACAGACAGCCAAGGGCTAGAAAAATGTCATTCTGATCTGAGTAATTTTGCCAACAAGAGGCAGCATTTGACATCATCTCATTTGCAGCAAGGGCTGAGTGGTCTTAGGTGAGAATGGGTAGAAGCTCAATGGGGAGACAACATAAGGGCTAGGCTGGGAGCTACTGGAGAAAAGGCTGGCAAGCGTGTCCTACAGAATAACACAATTCACAGCACTGAGGTGACTACAAAGCAACAATTCCCATTACAGTCTAAAACTCATTCTGAGGCCACCTCAGCCCTCCATTACTGCATCAGACTTCTTTCTGGTCTCAGCAACTGTAGTGATACCTTCATTTCTGCCATTAATAATCTGTTTATTATTCTCATTACACCACTTCTTATGCATCCCTTTTAGCTTTTTCTTCTCTGAATTCCATGTCATCTCCTTTTCCTACCTTCCAAAGTTTTTCATTACCTATCATTTCTCATGCGGTATTAAAAGCTCAGTTTTACTTTCTGATCCATCATATTGGTAGCCCCTGTTACCATCAGCCCTTGATATCAAAGAATAAGTTCCTGCTTTCTCCTCTGCTGCCCCTGCTTTTGGATGAAGTTTTTGAAGCACCTACATTAAAGCCATTACATTTTTTCATCTAAAATCATTCCTAAAAGTCTTCCCTTTCAGGGATGCCAACATCAGTTATGATGCCAACGTTCTAAAACTGTTACCAACCAGTCCACAAAAGAGCAAGCAAAAGGAAGAGCAAATTTGGGGATGAAAAGGACTGAAGTGAAGAGGAAAAAAAGAGTATACAGGGAAAGGCAGCAGTGAGTCTAACAGAAAATCTCTCAGAGTGAGGCAGGAAGCAGAAACTCGAGGAAAAATGGCAGAGCTGAGGGCCAGGGGAAATCGAAAGGTTCTGTAGCCTGCTCTAACAACCTTGTGGAAAAGGGAGGTTGAGTCTGGACTGAAAAAGACACAAAGTATAATTCAGTGAAGATGAAGAAGAGCAAATTCAAAGCAGTATGCTACCACATAAACCGCCACAGACATTTTAAAGGAATGAGATTATATGCACTGCAGTCACTCTTGCATTGGAACCCAGCCCTTACTATGTGATCAAACTTGTATCTCTTGTGCTTCCTGGAACTGCAGCCAGAAAGGCCACGGGCTTTTGATTTTCTAAGAGGTGGATTCAATGAGGAGACCTGGCTCGTGCATGGGCCCAGCTTGGCTGGAACTCTGGAAGCTGGATACCAGCTCTGCTGCAGCATCACTGGGGCAGGGACTGGGGACCTCAGGAGACTGACATGGGGTCCTGGGCTGGGGGCAGTGGGGGGCAGCCCCAGGGGACTGGACAGTGTCCTGTTACTGCTTTTGGTGCCTGACATCTGGTAATGGGCTGTGGGGCCTTTTTATCTAAACACTTAATTCAAAATTCCATGCACTTGTCAACTGCCATTTAAATCACTGCAAAACCAATCACAAGAGAACAAACTTCACTGCTTTCTTTTAGGGAATCTAGATAAGCCAAAAAAACTTGGAAAGAAGAAAAAGGAGAAAAAAGGAAGTACGGAAGAAAAGTTCAGAACAATGCACCCTGGCCAGGGTGGTAATAAATTATCTCCTCCCAAGCTTATTTTATAGGTGATGGGCCTCACAAAATCCCTCTACTTTGTCATGTGTATAACTAACTCTCTGCCTTTGCATATATCTTACTGTTCCTTCCCATGTTTCTGTTCCTAGTTAATGCCAGTAATAGCAATGTTTTCCTTGCCATTCAGGTCTACCCACCTTGTTTCAGACCTAGATCCTCTTTGTCTCCTCCTGCTTTTCACTTCCCTGTGCAAGCTTGATTCATTTATTCCTGCCATTGCACACCAAATAGCACAGTCAAAACTGTTTATAAAAGTCCCAGTTACCACACGGCCCACAGGCAAACTCCTGTTTGCTGTTCACTTTGTTATACCCTTGTGTCCCCACCCCTAGTAACCCTTAACCATAATTGATGACAACTATGACCTCTCTTTCCCTCTTTACGGTCCAGTGAATACAAAGCGTTTCTGTTTAAGTTGTTTCCCTTTTTGCTCCCATCTCCTTCAGCTTCTCCTGTCATTCTAGTTAAGATTTCGAACCTTATTTTCAGGATCCAGAACTTATTTTGTCTGAAACCATACTTCTACTCTCATTACCTCCCACTCTTTCTTTTTTATACTCCTGCAAAGACTTCTTTACAGAAATCATGTATAAGTCCTAACACCAGTGATTTGGTCTTTCCTCTTTTACAGAAATAACCTCTTTGCCTGAAACATCCCGACACTTGCTGACAAACTGTGTGTATACCTTTTTCTCTCTTCCTGCATGAATCTAGGCCTATTCCATCTTTCCCATCTGCTCTCCTCTGTGTTGCAGGGAAAGCTATTCAGCAGAAATGTTATGTTTAAAGTCTGTTTCTATGAAAAATGTTTTTATAGCATACTACTACACATGCAGTATCAAAAATTAAGAAGTTTGGAGACAGCAGGATTAAAGTGATGAGTTAAATCATAAAGAGTATAAAATGAAGTGTCTGCTGTCTTTTGGCAGAACAGTCTTGAAACTAAAGACTTGACATTTCAGAGCATTTGATATACACTCTAAGTTCAAAATAGTCTTGGGGATTCAGTTGCAGATATAAATGCTTTTAAAATCTGCAAATCTGGTTTCCAGAGTCTGCTCAAGTATCCAGAAAATGAAGAATGGATAGTCAATGAGTCTCTGTAAAAGTGGGGCACCACATGGGATTATCATAGCAGACAAAGAACAAAAACTATCCTCCTAAAAACCCTTGCCTGGTTCACTGCATGCCTTCCTTCATCTGCCATAGTTAGTGGGGATCCTACTGGACAGCCCTTGAGTGTCTCAAGAACATGCTCATCCTGTGAACCATACATGTCAAGTTATATGGAGTTATCTTGTTTCTTTAAAAAACAGGTATTGAAAAGATACTGAAATATGTATTCATGAATTATCATAACAACATGCACAAAAATCACTGTCAGTGGTGAACTAGCTCCCTTGACCAATCTTATGATACTCACTCTAATGGAATAACCAATCAGCTATCTGCTGAGCAAACACAGCACCAGCAGTGACAAGTCCCAAACTTACCAGCCTTACCTGCTGGCAGCAACAAAGCAGTGAGGCTTGGCCATGGGGGATGCCATTCCTGACACCGAAGGAAAATGGTCCACAGCACAGCTTGTCCCTGCTTCCCCTGCTCCCACCATTAGCATGGCCTGCCCAGTCTTCCTCTCCTGGTACTCCCCCTCTTTGCACTCCACTGTCCAGCAGCACCCCAACACTCCTGCTTAGCAGATATTTGCATGGGCACCAGAGCTTTTCCCTTAGCCCCCATCCCAGGTGTGACCCCATCTTTCCCAGTCCCTGCTTCTACTCCTTAGGCAAAACTTTAACCCTATCTCCAACAAATTCTCACCTCCAAGAGCCTTCCTCATATCGTCCTCAGGCAGCTTGCCCAGCAAATCCTGTTTTCCAGCTTCCCAAACACCCATCAGATCTCACCCTGATTCTGCTGTTCAGCCTTCCTCATGCACAAGACGGCTCTTTGCTGGCTCCCCCTGCCAAACTCCTCCCTTTGTCTCCTCAGTCAGCCTCACAGCCCCCCCTCCAACAACCACACTTCCTGATGAGCCCAGCTCATCAGAACTGTCTCTCCTTCTGCTTCCAAGATTCCCACGCAGCCCCACTGCTTCTCACTCTCAGTTCTGTTCTCAGCTAGTTCCAGGCTCTACACTTCAGCTTCTATAGTTATTTTAGTATCTCCCAAACCAAACTGACACATTTTCCTTTTCTTTCCCTCCCACATCGATCTTCACACTAGTCATCAAGGCACATTTTCCTGCTGATTTTGTTCCTTGAATCTATTTTGCCAGCAATACCCAACAATTTCTCCCTGGAAGTCTTGCTCATTCTTGCCTTGTTCTTTAAAACGGATGGTTTACTCTCCTGTGCAGAAGAGGTTCCGCTGAGAATGTACAAGAGGAACCTCTTAACCTCATTTTTCAAATGCTCATTTCAAAATCTGCAATGTACCTGAACTTATTAGGGGAAAGGTCACCGGAATCATTTAAGAGAAGAAAAAAGAGCACAGATTCCCTGTAAAAAAAATCAATAAACTATTTTTGCTCAAAGGGTTTAAAAAAAATATCCTGAGGCAGATATCTAGCCTGAAAAAACTTCCACTGAAATGCCTGCAATTTGACAAAATCCTACATAGATGAAAATTGTATTGAAATTAGAAGAGTCAAGATGCATACCACTCTTAGTACAGAAAGTGAATGAAAGCCATTGTCATTTAATTTCAGGCACCAGAATCCCTGTAACATCAACTTCTTAACTGAGGAAAGCCATAGCAATGAATAGCAGGCTGCCAGAAAAAAACCTCTGTAGATTCATTTAATCACAGTGTGATTTCAAAAGCTAAACAATGCCTTAGTTTATGCCTTAAAATATTTTATGTCAATATCTAAATATATAAACAAATTAAAAATGCAACCAACTCTGAAAAAGAAATCTCTCCTTGCAGAGATTTGCCTACACTTATAAAATCATGGTGACATGAAAAGCCACTAACAATCCAATTTTACTCACCAATCAGACGGCCTCAGTGGAGATTTCCCATGCCTCTGGGTGATGCTAAACAAACAACAAAGATTCAGACAAAGAAAGATCTGTACAGAGGGCTACGTCATTTTAATTTTATGCCTAGGGATGAAAAGGAAATAGGGCAAAGATTTTGTCTTCTCCTTACCTGATCTTTAAGGCTGGCCAAGGTGCTTTTGTATCCACACAAATGCTTTCACAGAGGAGCATTTGAAACACTCTGTACAAGTAGTATTTGTCTCTGTTTTGATTAGATGCCCAGCTAAAAGTTGCCAGTGTTTCCCTGAGAATGTTTAGGTGAGCATCTCCAGTTGCACGTTACAAAGCGCTGTGCTGTGTCTGTCTCTAGGTACAACGAGCAGCATTTAACCACTCCCCACGCTGGGTCTACAGCAGCTGTTAGAGCCTGCCAAGTGCTTCCAGAGCAGCCTGCCAAGAGGCTGCCTGCTAAGCAACCAAGAAAGGGGATGGTTGGGAATATGAGGGCAAAGGCAACTTGGTTGAGAGTAATTGTGTCGTGATAATATGCATTATTTTTAGATGGAGAACAAGAGGCAAGATCAATTCAAACCCAGAGAAATCTATACAAGAAGACTCCAATAAGCTCTGGGAACTGGAAGGTAACTTCTCATGGGAAACATGGCTAAAATAGAAAGAATTCGGTAGAGTTGGCACTTTCTTAAAGAAATTATGTTTAGGGTACAAACACAAAAAATCCTACACAGTAGGAGGATAGGAAGTATAGCCAGAGATCAACTTGGCTAGGCGACACAATCTTCAATGACCTGAAACACAAGAAGGAAATGTACAGAAAGTGGAAACCAGGTCAAACTCCTAAGGACAAGTATGAAAGAATAGCACTAGATGCTGAAACAAAGCCATAAAGAATAAAGCACAAATTTAACTGCAAAAAGCAATGGATATAAGAGAAAGCAAGAAAATTAATCTGGAAGGGGAAGAAAAACCTAGTGACAATTCACTCACAGAAGGCTGATGTACATTTTCCATCATTCTTCACAGAAAGGTGAACTGTAATTACATGACTAAGAACTAAACTCAGTAAGAAATAATCTGTCTAAAATAGGAGAAGAATGGGACCAAAAATAATTTGAATATATCACATCATCCTCAAGTATACCACTGCAGCATGTCTTCAGGAGAGCTCTCTAGTTGCTGGTGATGTACTAAGTGTCCCTGGATGATATAGGAACCTGCACCCTTGCACAGATACAGATGGCTCCTTCATAGGCTGCTAAAGAGGTGAAATGAGTGCTATACATACTGGCACCTGGGCCTAAGGAGGTGCATGTTAAGACACCTTGGCAATGGAGAGAAGCAAGGTTAGATCTGTTAGCTTTGCTGGAAAACTCTCAGGAGTTGTGTGAGAAATACGTGAAGTGGTGAACACAATGCTCATTTTATAAAGTCAAGAAATGAAGAAGAGATCAATTCTGGAAAAATACTAGAAAAAAATTAAAATTTGTATCATTCTTAAAAGATTAGAAATGCTTGAGCTACGTTACTTTGTATTTTTTGGTATGTTGTCTTTGAATTTCTGTAACATGAGAAGAAGTCTTACCAATAGAGAAAAAGTAAGTCACAAAATCTGTTTTAATTTTAATAATGTTATTGACATTATAGCATTGACATATATGGCATAGCGAAGAATATAATATTTTCAAAAGTATATTAGAGTGAAACTATTTCTGGAAGAGTGAAAAACTACCTGGGCATAGGGAACAAACAAGGAAAACAAAACCAAGCAAAAACCCCAACACCAAAACCACAGACTAAGATTTGGTTTTAATCACTCACTATCATACTCAAAAAAACATAACTATCTGGATCCATTCTGGGCTGGGTAGTGGTGCAGGTCATTAATGGTTTGGACAAAGGAACAATTCTTTCACCTCACAGATAAAAATAAGCCCACGCAAACAGTAAACTCATTGCATGATACATTAAACTCAGAATGCTTTTGACAAATAAGATAAATTATTTGTAGGAGAAAACACATTGCAATGCACTTGTATTTACAAGTGTCAGGTTCTAAGGGGGAATAATAGTTCATAAAAATGTGGCAGCCATTCTGCCAAAAAAGGGATAAGAGGGGTACCAGTCAGTCATAAGTTATTCACCAATAAGTAGCATTTCATCATATCAAGAAAGCAAACTGCGTATTAGGAAGAGAAACTGCTTTGAATTGTGTATTTGGTTGATACATTAAGGAATAGCTCCTATTATATTTCTGTCTAGCACAGCAACCAGTAGCACTGTGTCCTGTTCAAGCAAAACTGTTCCAGAGAAGGCAGACCAACTGGAAAGAGTCCAGGGAAAAGCAGAGAACATGGTCAGTTGTCTTGGGAAAAAAAAAATAAGCCACAAGAAAGAGAGATTGAAAGAACTGGGGTTACTCAGTTTTAAAGAACAGAAGGACAACTGAACACATGAAAACTATCATCTACATAAGTTACTTCTAGGCAGGTAAGGAGGAATTATATTTTCATATCTGTAGGGGAAAAAGTGATGGGTTCATACTATGACACTGAAGGTTATGCTACATTTTAAGANGAAAGAGAGATTGAAAGAACTGGGGTTACTCAGTTTTAAAGAACAGAAGGACAACTGAACACATGAAAACTATCATCTACATAAGTTACCTCTAGGGAGGTAAGGAGGAATTATATTTTTTGTATCTGTAGTGGAAGAAGTGATGGATTCAAACTATGACAATGAAGGTTATGCTACATTTTAAGGAAATTTTATTAAAATAAAGACAATAAGATCCTTTTTCATTTCTGAGGTACAATTGATACACTTTTGGAGCAACAGAATGCACGAGATGAAGTCTTGAGGTCTTTTCCAGTCTCCTTTTCTTTAAATCTCTGGTTCATCTTGTTGTATAACTTGAACGCCCCATCTTACCTCCCTAAAAGAATTACATTTATCAGAGTTTTCATGCTAAATTATACAACCCAGAGTGTTGTTTCAATATAGTGACTCTGAACCAATGAGACACTATGGGGCTTAACACAGCCCAGACTGGCACGATGTCACTTTTTTTTTCTACTGTAAATCCCATTAATTCTTGTAAGAAATGTGAAGAGTTTTGGCAAAAGGAGTGCTATCTTCCAGAAAGCAGTGCATCTTATATTTGATAGTTGTACACTGCTATTTCAACTGCCAGAAATGTGTTCTTTCCTCAGGATTCAAATGGAGTCTCCTAGAGAAGTCTTCTCATCTGCCGAAGCCTGCCCTTCTGGGAGCTACTCCTGTTAGCTACAAACAGCTAACAAGACACAGAACTCACTTGCCTCAGGGGCCACTTATTATGATGAGAGATGAAAGACACAGAACTGAGTGAAATGAGATGTGGGCTGAAAATATGGAGACACTCTTTGTTAGAGGGCTGCAGAATCAGGTTTCTTCATCTAAGAATTTTTTCCTGTGTTTGTTCTTTGTATTAATCAAAATTCCAGATCACATGAATTTAATAAAGTATCCTCACTTGGCAGAAAAGATTAAATTTCTTTTGCTTGCCTTCCGCCAAAGATCCAATTTTGTCAAAGTACAGACATTCTTGGCCAAACTAATGTATCAAATGGATGACCAGCTCACAGAAATTCTCATAGAGGGCTGTTGCAGAATTGCATTAAGAAGTTCCAAGGACATTTGCCTCCACTGCCAGCAAATACCAGTATTAGTCATTACACGTATTGCCTCTGCAATCCACTTACAGACACATATTCAGGTGATTTTGTACAGAAAAATCTTCCTTGAAGTAGTTTTAATCTTGCAGAAAAAAAACATTTCTCACATTTTGTAAACTATTGGAACCAGAAAAAATACATTTGATATTCTTTCCTGGCCTTCTGAACTTCTATGGAACTCTTCATTTGTCTAAAATATACAAGATAATCTATTTCTGTGAAACATGCTTTTCAAACTCAGAGTAACGTCCAGCACAGCATGAAATCCATGCTTACCCTATAATAAAATACTGGAGGAGTCATACAACATTTTTTTTCCACAAATTCATTAGCCTACGATTTTTCTCTGGATAAACTTATCAGATTTTGCTGAAGTAAACTTATGGTGAGGGCTAGGTATTTCACCTCAAATAAGGCTGAGAAGAAAAGAACAAATAAATGAAATAATTCCTTTATACTATCAGAGTTTAAAAACTTTATAGGTCAAGGAAAAACTTTACATCTAAAAGCAATGTCTGTCTCCTTGTTTGGGCAACTACGACCACATCCATCTAAACCCATGAGGCAGCATTAGTGACTGAGTCCCAAAGGAACTGCCAATAGCTGTGCTTCTGAGCCCATGTTCCATTGAAATTGAGATGTAATAAAAAAGTTTAATAAACTTAACAAACAGAGTCCCAAGGGCCAAGTTCCAGTACATGAAGCAATGGTTATCATGAGGGAAAAATCCTGTTCCCTCAAATATAAAAGATGTCAATGACATTTTTGGATGTGAGATAGATTTTTTTTGACAGTGTGGAATTGCTTTATAATATCAGTGTTATCATAAGGCTTCAAAATGAGAAATGTTAAACTGTGTTAATTAGTAGCAAAACTATTTAAAATTAAGTAATAAATCAGATAAACTTCACTTTACTCACAACTTCTACTCTTCCAGAAAGAAAAGAAGCAATAGCAGCATCTGGACTTTGGATAACTAGTGCATCCTTGGAAAAACAGTTCTGCATGAAACTTTCCAATGAAACTGTCTGGAGAGATCATAAATTTTTAAATTATTGACTCTTCCGTGCATTTTTTTCCCCCCTCAGATCCTACTTTAGCCTGAATGTAATAATACAAATAAAACATGGGTTTAGTGACCCTTTTAATAGTTATTTAAGAAACAGGGCCTGGTACCATCTTGTGTAACCATTGTCACTCACCATGGGAGAGCAGAATGAGGAATGTCTACAGGAATGAGGAAGGAAGATGGCAGAAGCCCTACAGTCACAATTCAGCAGCACTTTTAGATCTCTTGCTTTGTCCCCACAGGTATGACTAAATCTATAAGCATGTCTCTGTTACACATTTATATGCTTTCTCAGAAAATCTGCCGGTACTGTTCACAAGAATTTCTAACTAGTGAAGCACTCTTAGCATATGGGAAGCCCAAAGAGGAAAAACCCACAAGGTGATCCTTCATTTCAGTTTTCTGTGCTTCAAATTTTGAACTATTTGTATCTTTCAAATGACCATAATTAAAAAAAAAAAAAAAAAAAAAAAAAAAGCAGAGTGAGAAATATAGGAAATAGAAGAAGCTATTAATTAATTTGTATTGTCAAATGGCAACCCCCATGCAAATGTTTCAAGAGCTGTAAAAGAAAAGCAATTTACTGCCTCCAAAATACTGTAGTAGAACTCATCCTACAGGTAAAAGTGCTCAGAAACTGAGGATTTTTATTGTGGAATGATTTCCAAAGCAGCTTCCAGTTTTGGCATGTAAGAATCTAAAAGGAAAGAGTATTCTAGAAATAATCTCAAAAATAAAAGAACAGTGAAAGAAGTTCGTGAGTATTTTTGGTTTTTTCTGTACATATTCATGAATAAGAGTCCTTACACTAGTAAAACATAGGTTTATACATCACATTGATAGATAAAAATATTCAGAAATTTGAAAGGGCAAAAAATCTCTCGCCTTAAGAGACTTTTTTAAGGTTTTGAGGTCAAGAGATTAAGATATCAATGAAGAAACAGAAGAAGTTAAATATGACTGTGTTCTGACTTTCAAAACAGACAGAATAAAAATACAGAAAATTTAGAATGTAATAACCCATGAAGTTCAAATCAGTCTATAAACAATATCAACATTCCTTCTTTAAAATACTACTTTAAATCTCTTATCTAAAAAACATTTAGCTTTTTATGTGATATCTGTATCTCCTTTACTTTCATAGTTACACATAATATTTCCCAGGTGATAAGATTTAATCCTGGATATGTGGCTTAAATTCTGGGCTTCCCCCCCTCCCTTCAATTAAGGCAACATAACAAAAAACTGACAACCACATGAACAACTGCAAAAGTATTTCTGCATCTGAAGAGATCAGTTAAAAGGCCAATTGTCCTTGACATCACTAATACTAAAATCAGAATTCAGTATCTTTTAAAACACAGGAAACACAAAAGTTTTAATTTACTAACAAAACAACTAGAAGATTAAAAAAAAACACAAAACAACAGAATCCTCTTCTAAAAGGAATAGATTAAAAATAAAACAAGTACCTCTATAGCATTTTCTGTCTCTGGAGCTTCCTGCTGGAAACAGCCTTGTGCAACTCTGGCTGAAGTTACTACTTTCTGTTTACATAATGCCTTATCTCAAAAAGAAGGTGTATCCTTGAACAGTATACGTACAGCATGACACATTGTGGTCTCTCTTCAGCAAGCAAGTTTGAATTTTTTCTTAGCAATATGTGACTTCTGAAAAAAGAGAAGATTTTTTTTAAGCTGAGTGACCTTTATTTTTAAAGTGTCCTCAATTTTAAGCAATTTCCTTCATCCATGCCCTGTCCCTGCACATTGCCACCTTTCAATTTCTACTTCAGAAAGCATCTGACTCAAAGCTCAGAGAAGTCTGTCTGAGACATTTCAGTCACTGATGTCAAATATGTTGATTTCTGCCTATTCTGGTGTGGTATGCAATCATTTCACTTCTAGCCTTTCTGGGTGCCAAGAGCTGTTTGGTGACCTAAGGATGGACAAAAGTACATATGTGTAGTATCCAAAGAGCTGAAAGTGTATCCATTGGATTCACCCTGAGATTGACATTGACTGAAGGATTGAAAAAGATAGAAAAAGGAATTAAATACTTGAATAGTATGCATTTGGAAATCTTTTTAAAATATCTGTCCTTAACTCTCTCACAGCTCGCTGATGTTACTATGAAATATCCCCTGTCAAGAGGATGCCTGGAGCCCCCACCATCCAAAGGGACACGACAGACTTGAAAAGAGGGCCCCTGAAAATGCCATGGAGTTCACAAGGCCAAATGCAAGGTCCTGCTCCTGGCTTGGGTTAATCCTAACCACAAAGACAGGCTGGACATGGAATGATTGAGAGCAGCTCTGAAGAGCACTTGGGTATGTTGATGGACGGGAAGCTGGGCAGGAGCTGGCAATGTGTGTTTGCAGCCCAGCAATCCAATTGTATCCTGGGCTGCACCAAAAGTAGCGTGGCCAGAGGGGCGAGGGAGGAGATTCTGCCCCTCTGCTCTGCTTAACTCTGGTGATACCTCACCTGCAGTGCTGTATTCAGTGCTGGACACAGAAAGGACATGAACCCAACACAGAAAGGACATGAACCTATTGGACTGAATCCAGAGGAGGGCCACAGTGATGACCACAATGAGATGAGCTGGAGCATCTCTCCTGTGAAGACAAGTTGAGAGGGTTGGCGTGATTCAGTGTGGAGAAGAGAAGGCTCTGGGGAGACTGAATTGTGACCTTCCAGTACTGAAAGGGGGCTTATAAGATGAGGACAAACTTTTCAACAGGGCCTGTAGTGATAGGACAAGGGGCAATGTCTTTTAACTGAAAGAGGGAATATTTAGACTAGATATAAGGAAGGTGGTTTTTATTATGAGAGTGGTGAGAAACTAGAACAGGAGGCCCAGAAAAGCTGTGGGTGCCTTGTCCCTGGATGTGGTCAAGACCAGGCTGGATTAGGCTTTGAGCAACCTGATCTAGTGGAAGATGTCCCTGTCCATAGCAGGGTTGGAACTAGACGGTCTTTAAGGTCCCTTCCAAACCAAACCATTCTATGATTCTATGAAAACAGTTCAATGCTAATATGTAAATAGAGGATGGGCCTATCTTATGCACAGCAACAGGTGCATTGTGACTGCACCTTTGTCATGGGCAGGAAGGGGACTGGAAGAGGTAAGCTAGACTTTGAGTCTAATTTATTTTCTACTGAAACTAACAGCAACTTGAGTTCATGAAAGTTTTAAGTCTAATTTGAGTCACAGCAGTGCCCTGTACTTCTGCATCAGCAGCTTTGCCTGGGCTTATCTTTTAGTTCATTTCACACCCTCATTTGTACCTCAAAAGTGAGACTCTGCAGTCTGCAGTAAAGTTAGGTGTTTATTTTGGAAGAAGAAAATCAGACCACATCACTAGGCCACAGTGACTACCTAAAGACATATGTTGCTAGTACTCACCTATCCAAAGAGAAGAGCAACACTCTAACCAAGACCACAGCATGAACCTGATTTCCTCAATTTCTGTAAAACCTAAAAGTGGTATGGTTGCAATTAAAAAATTCAAAAGTACAAATGACTTTCTTGATAAATTGGCTGATTTTGTGTTTCTCCAGGTATAGCACTATGTTACCTGCTGTACATTTAAACAAAATGGAAGAAAACCAACAGAAGTTCACTGGAAGTTGCCTCCTAGTATGTTTCTTTGTTGTCAGTGACTTATGAACCCTCTGGTGAATGATGGACTTTACTGACTATATAAGCCAATCACAATTAATAAGATTATAAGATTTAATGGTTCGCAGACCATCTTTATACTGTACCCTGAGGCAGAACACTTTATCAGATAAAATCACAAGTGCATCAGTTATACATTAATTGTTAGAAGTAAAACTACCAATGAAAGCAACTGTGACAGAAGTACAATATACAGGCAACAATTTTCAGTTATGACTGTTTTTAGGAGAACAGTACTTAGAGAATAATCAGAATATTATTTTTCTTGTTTGCTTGTAACAGAAACACAATTCCTATCCAGAAGGCCTAAATTACAAAGAAGTACTGCTGATAGAACAAACTAACCTTGATGGAGTGTGCTCATTTTTAGGGATGTTAAGCAGAAGCTTCCAACATTTCAGCAAAAAAGACTTTGGTATTAGAGAAATAAGGTGGGGAGGGGGAATTCTCACTCTCATATTTTTATTAGAAGAATGGGTCAACGTGTTTGTGGTATAGGAAAGGAATAAGAGGATCATGTTGCAGATGTGAGGGAAATGAGCAAATGCTGATATTTTTACAGAATAACATGGTGCAAGCTGAAGAGAAACTTTCTATCTCAGTCCTTTAAAACAGCTCTGTGGCACAGTTTTTTTTTTTTAATTACTTCTGTTTCTTCTTGTGGTGGAAAAAGAAGTTATAGCAAAGGGAAAAAGTGACCATGTTTTCAATTGTGTTGCCTTGTGTTACAACGTCCCATAGCTTCTGCAAATTTGGAAAATCCAGCTTGTCAGTGACTTGAGAAAACTTTAGAGAGATACAAAGCACCCCAATATAGATGTAGTGTCATGAAGACCTGTGTCCAGAACAATGTTTGTACCCTCCTGGTTCACATCAGAGATTTGTGAGAGCTTCTTAGCGGAATTACTGAAAGCTTTAGTTTGGGGAAAACATTCCTAGATCTAATGGAGCAAGGCACTCTGATTTTCTAGGCAGAACTCACATCTGATTTAGTTACTGCTTGGAACTAGATACATACATTTGGGCTAAAACATACATCTCCAAAAAGCACCCAACCCTGATTAAAATGTTTTTAATGATAAGGAATCCATTCTCTGTTCTTCTGTCTTAACTCACCGTCACTTGAGTCTTTCCTAATAGAAATTGTCACCTTTTTCCCAACTTGAATTTGTGAAAAAAGTCACCAGCCCTGGAATCTTAAACATTTCTCCAGCCAAACTGAACCAACTTCTGCCATCAAACTTTGCTCTGCAAAGTAGAACACAGACAGGAATAAAAGGAAACCAAGAGCAGCTTGTAAGCCTTGAAGTGTACTCTACATAAATGCATTTCAGTTATTTTGGTTATTCTTAAGACCCTCCCCAATCTTCAATATCATCCATAAAGTACAAACAGAAGTACTGGAGCTGGTGCCAGGGAAGAACATATATCAGTATCACAGAGAAAAGTTTCATTTTAATTAAGTCAGTATTTAAAATGCGGTATTTTCCCAGAATATAACACACTGGAACCTAGAGGACAAGGTTCATGCTCTCTTGTCATATGATGGCTTGCAGCAGGCATTAGTCATTACAGTCTTTTATCCTTTATCTTCTAAAACAGTGACCTGCAACATAGTACACTTGATCTTGCTTTGAAAATATCAAATAAACTTAGTTTTTATTGCAAAAAAGTGAAAATCAAACTTGATCATTTTCAGTCTGAACAACAACACCTCAGAAAGATTGTAAGAAAGAAATTCTTAAAACACTAAAAATTTGTACAAGTTTAAAGTAAGAGTACTCTATACCCTTTACCTCCATACATGGATAAACATTAACATACTTACATGGTTGTTCAGAGGCATAATAATATCAGTTACATGCAAACCATTGTATTATTTGTCCCAAGTAAACTGATGAAAAGGGGTGATACATATTTAAATCTCCTGGAGATAAATTACTAAGTGCAGGTGTGTCTCAAACAAACATTTGGTGGGGAAAAATCTTGGTCACAGTCAAACAGGGTGATCTTCAGCACTTGATCTAGGGATAAGATTTTCCATATAAAAAATGAAATTACAATAATACCCATGTATGTTACTGATATGTTTGAGTGCCAAGGCAAATAGTTGGATGATAGGGTTTCCTAATAAAAAACCAGCAAGACCTCTGGAAGCAGATAGCAGGAATAGCTATTGGGCTGCATTCTCTGCATAAGCTCTCTTAATCATTGGGTGGTTGATATGCCAGCTGGCTTTTCCATCATTCAAAACTATTTAAATTTGATTATTTAAGTAATCAATGCAAAATAAGTTTTGTTCTCATTATTTTATAATCAAACTGCTTCAGAAGTCTTGAAAAGAACCCGAACCAACCAAAGAAGCCAAACACACACATGCACACACACACACACACATGCATGACCCCAAAACGAAACTGTTAAATATTTTCTCTCCTGATGGGAGAAAGGAAGGAAAGTAACATACACTTGGCACTTGCTATGTATAAAAAAGCAATATCCAATAAGGAACATAAAAAGGAAAGGAGAATATGTATAGAAACCTCCATGTTCCCTCAGTTAATATGGCTCAGAAAAATAAAACTCATCATTAGACTGTTGCTCTTCATACAGCAGTCATTCACAGTGCTCTTCTCAGACCTTAATAACTGCAGTCTTACCTTGCTGTAATCACTGTATTCAGAAGTCTGACATATCTCATCCACTGTCTACATGTCCTTTCAATCCTTCATTTCAATAACACCACAAATCTATTGCTTGTCTGTGTTCTGAAGACCTTGTACATCTTTGCTCTGTTCATCAGAAGTGCTCTCTCAGCTGCAAGATTTCCAAACTGGTACTGTATTACTGATTCTTCTGGAGTTGAAGAAAATTAAATCAATAACATTCCTCTTATCTAGATAATTTCTTTTATCAAAGGTATCAGATCAGTACAGCATGATCTACCTTTGGAAAAAATTTATGCTCCATTTTCTTTTCCTGCTTTAATTGCTTTCCTCCTTTAAAATCTTGAAAAAGAAATGTAAAAGCTGAAGTTGTTAGGCTTAAAGAAGAGAAGACTGATATGAAACATAACAGTCTTCAAGTAAAAATACCTTTGCAAAGAAAAGATAATCTCTTGTCTTTGGAAGGAATGAGAAATAATGTGTGTGTGCTACAGTGAGAAACTTCAATTAGATGTTAGAAATAAACTACTAGTGATAATGTTGTTTAACTGCAGCAAGAGGCTGTCTAAGTAGGCTACAGTTTCTCTGCCAGCCGGGGCTTTTGTGGCTGATCCGCATGTCTCCCTTCTCTACCTCTCTGTCATTCTCACAATGTGATTTTCCTGGTTCTCTACGCTTCCCCCCTTGAAAGACCAGGGTTAATGAGACCCCAGCCCTCTGCATGAGAGGGCCAGCTCTAGTTTTCACTTTCATGAGGGAGAAAGAGAGGTTCTTTCCTTGTTCTCAGCCCCAGCCTATGCAGTTACACAGTACAGCAGCCCCAGAGTTGCCTCTGAAGCACTATCATTACCTTCTCTCACAAAGAACATTTGTTCTGCCCTGGTAACCTAAAACAGGGACCAGAATTCTGTTCTCTTGTGGAAAGTCTATGCACACACCCACACACATGCTGGGGTTGCTGCCTTTTCATGCTTGACAGTGAGTTCCACACAATGAGCACATCAGTGGCCATGGACAGACAAAAACAATGACTTTCTTCCTTGATGGAAGCAACTGCTAGAAGAGTGCATCCAAAAGCCCAAAGCATACACATTAGGGTCCCAAAAAAAGAAAGGTTTCGTTTTTCCTGGCTTATGAGCACTTTTGAGTCAAGTCAGGGTCACTATTTTGTCAAAGATCATCTGTTTGCATGATAAGATGATTATCTTGTCATATACCTTTACAGATGCGGATATGCCTCCAGGTGTGTATTATGCAACAGGGGAAGAAAATGCATTTGCCAACTAGGCAGAAAATTTGGGATGTGCAGGTTATGAATGCCAAGGAAAAAAAGGACAGATATTCTATAATTGCCTTCAGACTCAACAGAAGGCTCAAGTTTGAGCCCATTGCAGTGAGGTTATAATATGGAATAATGTGGTTTCTCTTGTTCTAAGAGATCAGACCACTCTGAAATTTTCTAGCCACCAGAGCAAAGGGAGAGTTGTTGCAGAAAGGTATGGATGCAGTTCAATTCTTAAAATTCAATCATCTGTGACTCAACTGCAATAATTAAAATAGTGCTGGCACCAATCAGTATAATAATTCTAGAAAGCTTCTGACAGTGCTCCTCTAGCTGTAACAGAAATGTAGTAATCAAGAATGGGGCTGTCAGAAGCTAGTGCAATCTTTTGTTCCTTCATTTTACTTATTGAGTACTGATATAGTGTAGGTGAGCAGTCTTGGATCCTAGCCTTCAGACCTAAATTCTTTATCTACCCACAAACTGGTTCATTCTTTTAAAAACCATTGCCTCGACTCCATCTACATTTCTTTTCCCCTAAACAGAGACCAAAGTTTCCTGGTAGCCTGTGTGCTTTATTTGGAATATCACATTCTCTGCTCAAATGCTGCCATTGTGATGATAGGTAATAAGTCAAAGACTGCTTAATTTAAAAAATGTCAGAGGTGTCCTCTGAAAGTCACCTGGTCCAACCCCCCCAGTCAAAGTGGGACAGTCACCAATTCCAAGCCACATCACCCACAGACTTGTCAAGACTTGAAACACAGGAAGATAGAAAGTCCTGTAAGGGAGTACTGTTACAGCTTGCACAGTGTCAGTGTTCATTTATGGGAAATATTTCCCTGAGATGTCACAACTGTAAGGAGACAAAAGCCTTTGGACACTGTTCTGAACACACATTTCTATGCTCTAGTCCTTGTAATAAAACATAAGGGTGTTTGAAGACATCTGAGGTAAATAATCTCTCTGTTTATCTTTTGCAATACAGAATGAATGACAGTCTCCGTTACGTGAATGTTTATGATTGCTTTGACAAAATCCCAGAGCAATGTGGATCACTTAACACCAATCTGATGTGAACAAGGTGTATTAAGTTAAGCAACACTAAAACATAGCTGTCTTTTTCTTTGTTCCACAGTAAAGTTTTCACCCAAATAATTGCTCCAAATTAAGAGCTAAGGCCTCTTGAAGAGTCACAGCTGATGTTTCACTGCTAGTAGAAGTGAAAATAGGATAGTGGGGTTGGGAGTGAAATCAAATCTATGACTGTCACCTAGAGCATCTGGAAACTGCTATCAGGAAGTTTTCCCTGACACTCAGAATAAGTTGTCCCACTGAGAAGGGATCAGTGCATACCCACTAAATTCAGGCAAGTTCAGGCAGGAATTGTGCCTAATGAATCATAAAATTGTTTGGATTGGAAGGGATGTTTAAAGTCATCAGGTCCAGCCCTCATGCCATGAACACATGGACATGAGGATATGTCCAACTAGACCAGACTGGTCAGAATCTGATTAAATGAAGTCTTTCTGATAACCCTAATACACGAGGAAAGTAGTGCCCCCATACCATCTCTGATACCAGTTGTATAGGCTCCCGGCCACCTCCACCTGTCCCCATATGAGAGGACAGGTTTTTTCCTAGAGACCCGTCCTCAGAAGGTCCCTGCAATCTTCTTAGCATCAGCATGGTCATTATGTCTATTTCAGAGGCAGGAGAGTATCTGCATATCTGACTCTCCTGGGACCCTTTCCATAACCTCTTGCTGTACAGCTGAGAACAAACTGATGGGTTAAATAAAATTGTATTTGCATTGTGCAATGCCAGCACTTACAGCCAGCTATGCTGACTGGCTTTCACAGAGTGTGTCTTGATTCCTTTCTTCTGCTTTGTAGTAAGAGTAGATTTACCACCAGCTTTCTGATGGTATCTCAGTACAATGACGTACAATATAGTCTTGTGCAACCTATTCTCAGATTCCACTATACATTCACAGATTTTTATATTTATTCAGCTTTTGAATAACTTGAAAATAAATTTGGATGAAGGTATTTGTCTTGGATACATCCTGCCCAGAGTGAACTGTTCTGATAACATTAAACAGTGCTTAAACAGCACTGAAAATGTACACTTTCTGAGGAGAAATGGAAGGGCTTGGGGAAGGCCAATCTTAAGGAAAAGGCAGATTAATATATTTTGGACTATCATCTCAAAACTGCCCTAGAAGCCAGAATATTTTAGGGATAAGGGCTACAGGAATCCTCTCAAAGAAGTGCAGAGAGTGCTTCCTATGAACAAAAGTTTCACAAAAGTAGTGTTTTTTTTCTCTGCCACACAAAAGACTCCATCCTTTGCAGAAGACTGGAAAAGATGTGCAAGCTCTGTGTAGTCTTAATAAATAAGCAACAGGTTAGGGAAGAGAAAATTATTTTTTAAATTATTTTGTTTAAAGGTTATCTTCCAACACCAATAACTGAGTATCTCATAATAAAACAGAATAGCCTGGGCTTTTGCCCACAACTTGCAGGAAACCATTAGAGAAACTTGTCTTCAAGAACTGGTGGTCCTTTTTTCCTGCATCTTATTTTTGCTTACATTTTTAAAAAATAACAGGAAAGGTAAATTAGGCTAGATGTTGCTGATTTCAATCCCTGCCCTCTCTTTAAGATTTCCTCCTTAAGACACCTAAAATATTTCCAACCAGAAAAAATTACAGGAAGTCTGATTAAGATTTCAGACTCTCTTTGCAGGAATTTGGCTGAATACTGATTTGGGAAGGCAGATGAAAAATACAGAAATAACAAGAGGAGAAACTGCACTAAACATAGGCCCTCCACACTCCAGAGAAAATCCTAAAGCAGTAAAACACTGTAAATGCCTACTGAAAAAGTATTAGCTGTGGGAAGTTAAACACTGAGAGTCTTCCTGTACTCAAGTTCTGTCTTTACTCCTAGAACTAGGCAATCTTCATATCTAGATCTTCTGCCAGTTTTTCTTCCTCCTACATGACTCTTAACTCTGGTATCTGCCTGGAGATAAAAGTGAGAATTTCAGGCATCTTGCTCTTCTGAATGTGATACATGTTCCGAAACTGCAGGTTTTTGATTTCTCCTGATCTAGCTAGTCCACAAAATTCCATAGTATATCTAATAAAGAAAGCAGATACATAATTTTAAAATAGTTTGTACTGTAAATGAAACATTTGAACTGGCGGACAAAGATGGGTAAGAACTGACTAATGTATGGTGACTACTCTATGTTTTTCTGATCATGCAGAGCTCAGCACTGTATTTAAACAGTGCTGAATCAGGAGAGTGAATCAGGAGAGCAGTTGTTACACTCCACATAGGTCTTCATTTTGCTGATCACTATTATCAGGCAGTCATTTCATCAAGGTTTTCTAGAGGTAACCTGAGCTGGATCTTCTGGAATAAGACTGATTAATGATTGAGATTTTTTTTTTTGCAGACAATAAAGTGTTCGATTTAAAGCTTTCCTGATTAATCTAGGCAATATTGCCTACTTTTTGAGGAAGAAAACAAGAAATTTCTTGTTAACAGAAGGAATGGAAGAATTTCAGGTAAAGCAATTTATCTGTAGTGTCTTGGGAACCACCAGCAACCTATCAGTTAAAAAAAGAAGTAGGAAAACAAAATCTACATCTTTAAAATATATGTACTAATTTTACTGATCAAGGTTTTTTACCTAGGCTGAGCCAAAAGAGAGCTAAGTGAAGGGAAGGAGTTAAGAGACAGCCACACTACCAGCACAGGCTCGAGCTCTGCTCTGCACTGGTGCAGCCTCACCTGCAGTTCTGTGTTCAGCTTTAGGTGCCACAATATAAGAAAGATGTAAAGCTATTAGAGAGTGTCCAAAGGAGGGCCATGAGGACGATGAAGAACCCTGAGGAGAAGCCGTATGAGGAGTGGCTGAGGTCACTTGCTCTGTTCAGCCTGGAGGAGATTGAGGGGAGACCTCATTGCAGTCTGCAACTTCCTCCTGAGGGGAAGAGGAGGGACAGACACTGATCTCTTATCTGTGATGATCAGCGACAGGATGAAGGGAATGACCTAAATTTGTGTCAGGAAGTTAGACTGGATATTAGGAAAAGGCTTTTCAACCAGGGAGTGGTTGGGCACTGGAACAGGCTCCCCAGGGAAGTGGTCACATCACCAGCCTGACAGAGTTGAAGAGTATTGTTTGGACAATACACTTGGGCACACGGTGTGACTCTTGGGGATGACCCTGTTCAGGGCCAGGAGTTGGACTCAATGATCCTCGTGGGTCCCTTCCAACTTGGCATATTCTGTGATTCTGTGCTTTTACCTTCCACAGGCAGAACTGAGAGCACAAGGGAGCTGGGGGGTTCAAAACACACCCATGAGGCAAAGGTGTGACCTGGCTGGCATAGAAACAGAGTGACATGAAATGCACTACTCACCTGCTTGCATGTTGGTCACAGCACAACTTTGCACTAGTGACCGGAGACTAAAGCCACAACCCTTCCTCAGGGCATCATTCCTGGAATGAAGACTGAATGCATGGAGAAGCTCCTGCATCCAAGATGGAGAGCAGGATGGCGGCTGCTCCTGCAGCGCTGGGCCCACAGGGATCCCCAGGGTGGCAGGACCTGCCCTGCTGATAAAGACAACACCTGGGTCTGACTGACAGGATTAGGCTCATGGTCCCGGGCCAGGGCAAAAAACCCAACCCACAGGGCTGGTTCCAGCCCTACCATAGCCGTGGGGACAGGCCATGGCAGAGGTGGAGGCCCGGAGCCCAGGTGTTCCACGGGCATGGCTGAGCTGGGGGCCAGCACAGGCAGAGGCTGAGGGCCTGGGCTGGTCCAGCGAGCCCCTGGGCCTGTGGCTGTGAGGAGGCTCCAGCTGAGGCACATCCAGGCTGGGTGGTGTCCCCAGAGCTGGCACTGCTGGTCTGGGGACCCTAAAGGTGACATTGGTGCTTACAGCGAGCTGTGGGCCTGGGCTCCCTGACAGCCTGACAAAATACCAGGGCTAAGGTTCTTCTATTCCTGCTTTTTGCGCTCCTATATTTCTTTTTCTGCAATCCTTTTTTATTTTTTTTTTTGCGTTATTTTCATTTGTTTGCTGCACTTTATGAAAAACACTTTTTAGTAGATTTCTTTAAACTCACTCCTTTGATTGAGCTGATCGGTCCACAGGAGGACTTCCCTCACCTTTGGGAGCCACAGCTTCCCTAAATCTATGGCTGCAAATAATCCTCAAGCTGTTTTCTCACTAGGTCCCCACACTGATGCTGGAGACAGACCACTGTCCCCTCTAAGCCCTGGTGAACCCCGGCTCCCTGGGCTGCAGCAGTCTGCACAATGCATTCTATGCCAGTTCCTCTGGTCCCCACAGCGCTGCAGCCACAATTGCACGGATGAGGCTCACAGGGCTTGGTTTCCCGTGGAATGCTGATGAGCCCTTGTTCTCTTGTGTGCATGTAGTTAATCATTTTTGAAAAGCAACCTTCCCACAAAATTTCATATCTGCTGTTGGAACTTTAATCTCATTTGCTGGAGAAAGTAAGATAAATAGTGAATGGAAATAATCAAATTGCTGTGCCATAACTGCATATTTTCTTTACATTCAGCTTCTAACAGACCCTCAGCCCTCTGAAATGTTCAGTTCCCAATTCAAGCTTAAAATCTGTATTTTTTTTGTTCCCCGTCTTGTTTGCTCAGTGCCTCACTCCCACTGCTCTGCTGAAAAATGGGCTGAAAAAATGTGAGTAACTAAGCCAGAAATAACACATGCACCAAGCTGCTACAATTAATCGACCAGTTAAACCAATATAGTCTAATTTTAAACTCCAGTTTTCCTGATTTTTCTGTATAAAACACTGCACTTCTTAATCTATCACGCCAAAACTTCTGCTCCAAATCAAAAACTTACAAGAAGAGTATATTTTTAACAGAGCTAAAAGACCGAAGGGAGTAAACATGGAGCTGAGGACAGAACGAAGAATTGACAGAAATCTGGTACATCTTGCACTTCCACACATCAACAGCTGATCTGGGTTGATGGTGTCACTTTCAGAAAGGAACAATTATCTTTACAACCCTCTCTTCCATAAGAAAAAAAGATTACACAAGGCATTTTCAAATGTCATTTAATGATTTCCAAAACAGCTCCTACCATTTGCTCTCTACATTGATTGGCTCACTCCCGTTCCTCAAAGATGTCAAAATTTAACAGCCTGTTCTGTATTTTAACTTAAAAACTCCTACTTCTCTTTCCCCCCTCCCCTCCTCTTTTCCTACAATAATTTGTATTTTCACTGTTTTTTATATACCTGATATTGTTCAATCACAATTTTGCACCGACCTGATGAAAATTTAGAAAGGCCTCTAGTCTTTCCAACTTGTTTGCTACTGTCTCAAGTCTGCTTTTTTTCTAGAACATTTTCAGTTTTACTTTTTGTTTCTGCAAGTAACCGATCACAATGTTTACATTTTTGAATAATGCCAATTCTATTGTAAGGAAGTTCAGTTCTCAAATTTTTATTGAAAACTGCCTGATTTCAAAAATGTCTAGCCATGCCAATTAGGAGCTAGGGCTTAACTTGTAGTTTCAAAATATCTGTACTTTTTCTTCCATGTGAATACTGAAATGTGAATACTCTACACTCAACAGAAAATGGGGTACAGTTGTATAATTTCGCAAAATGTTTGAACTTATGGTAATCACATTGGGTACTATTTATAAGTAGTTATCACATTTAGAATGGCATCACATACATACCAGATATTATTTATAGCTTTTTAAAAAATTGTATTAGATATTTAGTATTTGGATTGAACTCTTTCTGTAGATTGAGAAAATAATACAAACTGGAAGAGAATTTCAAGCATGTATAAGCAAATCAAGACCGTTTTTCAACTGCAGATCTGAAGTTTCTGCAGTTATTTTCATGAGTTTTTCTTGGTTAGTTCTGGGGTTTTTTTCACATTTCCCATTCCTTGATATATTTCTAAACCTTCATTACTTCAAGGCTAGCCCTACACAATTTTAACCATTTTTAGTTTGCATTACTCCCCAGAGATAAACCTAAACAAACTTTTACACCCTCATTTTCCGTAATTACTGCAGGATTAAGCAATTTGGTAGACTTTTCTTTGCTGTTCTATTTATCAATTTCCTCTCTACATTTCTGCTGGAGCACAAAGAAACATTTGTAGGTGTGTTGTGGGTTTTTGGCAATACAGCTACATCTTGTATTACAGCAATTTCCTTCTAACACATTTTAAAACATTTCTACATTGATCATCCTGTCTGTGAATATATGCCTACCTAATGTACACATTCTCCTAACAAGCCCTGGCACATTTACAAGCATGGAATTTTCTTTTCTAAAACAATTGAAAGCTGTTCATTTCCAAAATTTTATCTTTGCACCTAAATTATTTATGCCTGGGAAATTATTTCTGTGCAATACATTCTGAGTCAAGTTTAACAAGAATACATTTTTCTCATTTTTTCTTAATGTACATTAATACCTCACTGCCTGATAAATATATATTAAGATTTCAGCCAATGGGTAGGTGTTCTAGTGTCTTTATGTAACTCTTCCTTTGATGTTTTCAAAATAACTATTTTGTGTTGCACAAAATCTGTTTACTAAGTTTCTTGGTGAGCATTTTCAGTCTTTGTGTCTGGGCTTTTTTGCTATGGCAATTGTACTGTCACTTCAGCCTCTGTTGCTTCCTTGTGCAGTCCTGTGGGCTGCTCCCTGTCAGTGTGTGCTGACTGCCTTTTGCAGACTCCTTGGGTCTTTTAACCTTCATTCTTCCGTGCTTGTTTGCATTGTTGCTGTTCCAGGTGTTTATTTAATATCATCCAGAACAGTATTTGCTTTTTTCCTTCCAACACTTGGAGCCTTATTGGTTTTATTTTGCTTCCTAGTGCATTTGACCGTTGTTTATTAAGTATAAATTGGGCAATTCTAACTATATTTTCCTCAGTTGTGGATATTGACATCTTATTGCAATATGGCCTTGGACCAGATAGCCTTTCCTGAGGTCTTTTTACTCATTTTTACTGTAGGGACTTTATTTACTTCTTTCTGGAAATTCTTTGGTACCCAAATGACTTTTCTTAACTTATCTTCTATTTTTGACAGATACCCAGCCTCTGAATCAGCAACCTTTTTTAACAGGTGCTCTACTTCCCGTCCTCGTGGTGCTCAGGGTTAAACATGATTCATGCATATGCACCTGCAATTTGCGTGCCACACTTCTGCAGCGTTTCAGGCACCTGGGGGTTTGGTTTCCTTGTCTCATTTACACAAGTTCTTATGCAGTTTCTTGACACACTCTTTTTTCCTACCCTGCTCCTGGCATAACTCCCTGTGTTTGCCTGCTAGTGAAGAGGATCCTCCTGGTTCCAAGGAGCACTATTACACAGTAGCTAGAATGAAGTCAGTTGATGACTTATAATCCAGAAGAGACCTTAATAAAACCCCCTCAGCTTCCCCAGCTGGGCACTCCTGTGTCTCTGCCTCTTTTCCCAAGGCTTTCTCTTGGCAGGGCTGGCAGGAGGGCCTGGCAGCAGTGCAATGGTGGCAGAGAGATGAAGTAACAGTGAGCACAGTATGTGCTCCCTGAATAGACAAAGCACTTTCCTCTGCAGGGTTGCAAGATGAGCACCTTTCCCCAGCACCATGTTTGTCCAGAGTAAACAAAGGCTGGGGTATTGCAGATCAAAACATTAATTAAGCAGGTTGTCCTAGCATTGTAATACTGGTATTTCAGCTCCTCTTGAGTGAAATTTAAATCTTTCTGTAGTATAGTTTTCTTTCATTCTGCACCAATTGCACCGGTTTAATTCTATTACCATGAGCCTGGACAATTGACTTTTTTTAATCCAAAAGGATGGGTTTCTGTGGAGGACAGTCATAGTTTTCTTCATTCCTCAGTTTTCTGTGAAAATCACATTCAGTGTGTCAGAACGAGTCAGTCCTAGCCCTAATGCACTTAATGTCTTCATTTAGGCCATGAAGTAAGGCTGAAAGCATGTTCAGGAGAGAGGGAAAGACACGATGAAACAGCAACTGTGGTGTACCCATTGTTTGACCACTCGAGAACTGTACGACCTTTGAGTTTACTGAGAAATATGAATAAACATGTGAACCTAGTGAGCAATTTCTCTTCTCTGAAAGCTTATTGTGTGTTCAGGTTTTTGGAAGAGATTTTTATAACATTTGTTTTTGTCAAAGATAAAAGACAATTCCTCCTAACTACTTTTACCCAGCTCCAGTGCACACATTGTGAATTTTTTTTCTGTAGAGCATGAAAAGAAACAGCAACTCCAGTGAGCATAAATATGTGAGGACAGATTAGAAATTTCTGTCCCGATCATACATTCTCAAAATAACCCTGTCTTGGTTTTGTTCATATTTTTCCAGGACACACAAGCAATTCTGCAGAACTAACCTAGATGGAAGAGAAAGTTATGTGCATTACGATGGAGAAAGAAGAAAGTTACCAGCAGTCCTGTGAGGATGTGGCAGACACCACTACAAGCAAAGGACCAGGATAATATGTATGAAGAGGAGCACAAAATCAACAAAACAGGGTTAATCAGCAAAACAAATCAGGGTTAAACAAGATCACTTTAACTGCTTACAAGCAATTGCATGGAAGCAAGGAATGCCTGCAGGGCACTGCGATGGGAAAACCCAGCAGGACACCAGGGTGCCCCTCGGCAGTGCCTGCACACATGCATGCAGCATCAGGAACAGCCATGAGGAGCTAGAGAACTGCCTGCCATCACGGGCCATGATCTTTTTGGGACCACAGAGACGTGGTGGAATGGCTGTCATGGATGGAGTGCTCCAACAGAGGGATGCAAGCTCTTAGGAAGGACAGGCTCAGAAGATGAGGAGAAGAAGTTGTCCTTTGTTACAGAAAAGCTTGTGTGCATGGAGCTGTGGCTGGGGATGGATGATGAGCCAATTGAGAGCCTAGGATGTACTCCATAGTCCTGGATAGGGAATCAGGAAAAAATGAAATGTTTAACTGAGCACTGGAAGATGTTGTCAAAGAGAGGTTGTGGAATCTTCACATCAAAAAATAATATATTAAAAACCTACTGAAACGTAGTCTTGGGCAGCAAGTGACACTGCTCAAGCATGGGGTTGAACATTTCTTCTAGTCTCAACCATTCCATGATTTTGTGATCATACAAAGATGGAAGACAAGTGTTTTCTGGCTAATCGAAAAGGAGTCTTGGCTTTGGCTTAATAAAACAGTCAAAAATAGGTAAATTACAAATCTTGTTAGTATGAGTCCTTTCAAACTGCCACTCTATGAAGTCTGAAGATACAATCAGCAATGAACCTATTCTTCATTACTGGAGCCATCTCTGACCTCTAGTCATAACAACTTCACGATGATGTAACTCTTCATAATGAAAAAAAAGCCACCTGGAGTTTGAATGGACAGCACTGTCTTCCAAGGCCACAGAGAGCAACAGTTACTGCATTGGACAATGTCCTCTGCCCACACAAAGATGCCTATTCAGGATACTGGAAGTGGGCACGAACACCAAAGAAGCAATGCTTTGAGACAGAAGTTTTCATTCAAGTCCTATGATTAATGCAAGGAAGTACTGGAATAAACACTTTCAGTAAGAGCAAACAACTCATACACTGGAGTCACATAAAATTCACGCAAGACATTTTCTTTGTTGATTCAGATGATAAATACCACAGTAAAAATTCTTGAGTGTTGAACAGAGTAAAGGGATCAAGTCATTGTGCCCTTTCTGTGATACTGATCTGACACTTTTTACAAGAGTTCCTCTGTGGGCTTGGTGGTGCTGGTAAAATGCTAGCAACACTGGAAATATTTGTTTGCTTCAAACTGGATTGTCACTAGCAGACAAGAGATCAGTATCTTCGAAATTAACCTATGTGTTCATTTCCTATTGGAGTGGTATTTAAAAAATGAAGTCACCTGGTTTACACTACCAGTTCTTCATCATAAGATCTAGAGATTAGATTTTTCTTGTATTCCCTTTAAAAACATCNGGGGGAGAGAGAGAACATCCTTATCAGTTCATCTCTGTACTTACTTACTCTTCAGAGAAAAAGACAATGTGTGCTGCACATAATTTTGAAGTGGTGCAGAGTATGCCTAAGGCCTGTTTGGCATCTTTCCCAAGGCCCTCTGATGTTGTAGTGAATGTTATAGTGAACATGGAAGGGGAACATGAGCTTCTAGCAAACAGTCAAACTCTTGAGATGGCAAAACTGCTCTCTTTCAGCTTTCAGCCCTTTACATATAGTTGTAGTGATGGCTCCGTAGGTTCTAAAGGATCAGAAAATATTGATAGGTTTGAAAAAATTTCTTCTCTGCTTTACTCACCATGGTTTGTCACTGAGGAATAAATTTTCTGCTTTTCCTCCCATATCTGCTCCTTAAAAGAGGTCTGTGCTTTATTTGCTCTGTGTTACCTTCTCTTCTGCATTTGAGCAACTTCACCTAGCAAATTCACAAAATTCACCTAGCACAATCTCTTCTTCTGACCTTAAAAGAGAAAACAAGAGCAAAGGAAAGGAAAGCTTCAGCAGGTATTAACAAACAGAAGTGGCGGCTCAGCAGCAGTGCTTTGCCAACTGGCAGGATGAAAAACCAAATGGCAGTGAGTCTGCAGCCTGTCCTCAGCCTGGAACATGATTTCCCTTTTAACCACCTGTTGGAAAATTCTGTCAGTGATTTGCAGCCCAAAATAAGACTGTAGGAGCTGGTGCTGCACTGGCACTGGCCACTAAATGTGAGCTTACAAATGCAATTAAAATAAAAAAATCTGCTCTCTCTCCTGCTGGATGGCCATGGTGCACCGCCCAGGGAAGAGCTGGGGGAGAGGACTGAGCCTGACAGGCTGGGAAGCAAACACAAAAGGAAGGTAATGTGGCTGAAAGTGTCAGGGTGGGGAAATGGGGCTCTGTAGAGGAAATAGAAGGATGAACTGATACCCTTGAGAGTATTTACATAAAGTGCCTCAATACTGGAGAAGCAGCATGGTCAGGAAGCATGTAGGAACTTGTGTGAGTGATATTTAGGTCATCCATAGAGATCAGAGACAGGAGACAGTGCCTCATTAACAATGAAAGAAATTGGTAGGGTGGGGATAAATAGCAGAGAGCCTTAAAAATTAGGGCATATAGCCAATGTCTTATGTAATTAGAAAAGTATATCCCAGAAATGGATTACATATTGAGAGTGAATTATATATTGTCAACCAAGTAAGACCTTAGGACAAATCCCAAGCAGAGTGATCTCGTCTTCAAGTTAAGAAAGATGGCAAAGTCACGTGGATACCACATGACAGATGCTATAGCAATTTCTCCCAGTCTTTTCTCAGGGCAGCACAGCTCAATCCTCACAGCAGAGGAGACTGAACACACGTCCCTGCTAGAGGAATGATGCTTGCTGCCCCACACCAGCAAAACTCCTGTATCGGTTCTGCTTACACCTCAGCAAGGGGCACATGCCAGCAAGCCAACCAGCTAAAAAGCATGATGATAGAGCAGGAACTCTGCTCCTAACACTGCTCATGTTGCAGTTTGTTGTCTTGATCCAAATAAAAAGCAGAGACTTTGAAAAACGTCACTGACACCACAATACTGTTTCCTTCAGTACCACACTTTCTTTTAGCTCCTCTTCACCTATTCATTTCTTGAAATAAGAAAAAACCCAAGATCTTTAACAACAAGGCAGCTACTTTTAAAGTCTACAATCACATCCACACTACAGAACTCCTCTGCAAATTTTGGATCCTTCAAAGACCATCACAGTTTCTCCTTGACCCCTGCTGCTCCTCCAGAGATCTCTTGACCAGTGAGTCTCAGAAACTCTTCTTCATGTTTCTTAGTTTCTATTGGTTGAAAAAAATGCCACGTTTTCTGCCACTTTTGTCTTCTTGTGCCTCCTAAAGAGATGGTGAACAAAGAGGCTAGGTCTACTGCTGGTTACTGAGCAAGGGTAACAGTTTCGAAACCATCTCCAGCTCAGGATGTTCCTGAACTGTGGATCTTAAGAAGTTCTCAAAGAACACTTTCTTTGTAGCCTATTTCTTATATTCATGTCCTAATCATCCCACACTGGCTACTGCCTGAGACAGAAAAAATGGCTCAAAGGGATATTTGATCAAACCCAGCCTGGCACAGTTCCGATGGAAGCCCTTCCCCTCCTAGAAGAGGAATGCTGCTTCTCCCTCTAAAGAAGCAATGAAGTATTCCCTGGCAAAGCTTCTGACAGTCTAACTGCCTTCTTGTGGGAGCCCTTCCCCACCCAGCACATTTTTGTTTCTTCACTGGACAGGTTTGCAGTATTTATAAGAGCATCCTGGTGTTGGGAACCTATCAGAAAACCTACTATATTTTTCTCCTCACCACACAATTTTATTGTGAAACTTTCAGACAAGCTTCTGACAGAAAAGAGAGAAATCAATCTTCTACAGCCTGGTCAGATAAGTAAGAAAGTTAAAGCTTATTATAGTTGTACATCTGTCCCATGCAGGATATCTTTACTTTTTCAGAGGATGTCTTTACCGGATAGTCCAGTGCAGAGCCAGGAGTCAGACTCAATGATTCTCTTGGGTCCCTTCCAACTCAGTATATTCTGTGATTCTGTTTCTGCTGTTTTAAATGAATCCAAACTCAATTTTCACGAAGAGACTAGCAAAGATTCTGCAAAACCCTTGTCCCTCCAGCCTGATTACCAGCTTCAGGAGTGTTTGTTTCATTCTGGGAAACTGAATGAGGCATTCACATCTGATACAAGATAGCTCTGTAGCCTCACGGTCTGCTATTGTCTGGAACAAGAAATTTTACTCTAAGTATTCTACCATGACAAGTAAGTGCTCCTTCTCTTTTTCTTTATAATGCAAGTATCTCTGTTTGAGCAAGTTGCATTTTATCTTCGCATTGTTCATGTCTGAAGATAAAGTCTGGGATAAATGAGACAAAAAAAGAGCGTGTGAACATTTTGACAGGTGTAAGCTGGAGCACCATCTGAGCCTGTTTGGTCAGTGAGCCACTAACTCCTTCCACAACCAGGCAAGTAAACCAAACAATTTTATTCACATCCAGTGACTGCAGTCTCAGTCCTCCTACACCAAGAGAAACCCCTCAGGAAACTCACCTTTTCCTGTGCTTGTTCAAGGCAAGAGCTAAAAAAGCTCCTACAATTGTAACGATAGCCTGGCTCCTAACCCATGAAAAGGAAATTGGTCAAATCTTGTCACTCACTTCACTTGCAAAAGTATAATTTCTGAATGTGCTTGCGCAAGTGGATTGTTACTATAGCTCTCTGCCACGGCTGAATGGTGCTTTGCCTCCCTCAATCTGAGAAATCAGTTCTTTTTAATACTGAATGGCTTTCTACAATACCATGTTGGCTTTTCCACAGGATTAATTTTCAGTCTCAGTAAATAAGTTAAGAATTGAAGGATGCATAAATATGTGTATTGATTTATAAAAAAACCAAAGTCAATAGTAAACTACAGACTTTTTTTCCAGAACCTAATCAGGTACAGCTGTGTTATTTCAAGCTTGTGGCTAAAAGCCAGTGCAGGCATTTGGAGAAGGCTGCTGAGCTGTGGCAGTTGTTTAGCATGCTCAGGAGCAACCTCACCTCCCTGCTCCTCTGAGCTCAGAGGACTGGAAAGACAAGCCAAGAGACCAGAAAAGGAGCCGGGACCTGCTTCAGAAGCACAGTTCTCAGGCTTGAATGGGCCAGCCTTGGAGGCACTGCCTTTCATTCTCTTTTATCCCCAGACACTGCAGCTCCAGCATCACATCTTTGGTGCTTGACAAAGGCCATGCTGAGAGACCAAGAGTTAGAAACACTTTCATGCAGCCTGAACCACTCGCACTGTGACAGCTCACTCTGCCAGCCCCTCCTCTCAAATTCTCACTTCAAATTAGCCCTACTTTAACATCTGAAAAACATCTGTTGTTCTGCTGTGGCCATCTGCTTCTATCCCCGAGAAGCCAGGCAAAAAATACCCAGGGACTTTGAAGAACAGTGTTAGCTGAGACATATTTATGTTAAGACAGCCCAGCAAATGGGTTATCTTAAAAACTTATAGGAATGAATGCAACTTAGTTTCTACCTCCAAGAGTAAGTTAGCATCATTATTCCCTTTCAAAAGGGACTGCAGCAAATGGAACTAATACACCATATAAATACATAAGGTGTGAGAAAATGAGGAATTTATTCAAGCTGGAAGTTCAGGAGCAGGAACACTGAAACCCAGAGGAGCAATAATCCTTCAGAATGCATTTGCTTTCTAATTTTATAGTAATAATAATTGGTTATTACTATTAACCAGGCATCAACAAAACTTGTCATGAGCGATGAGTGACTTTATGGTAGATTACAGTGGATCTCTTTATGCATCACTCTTTGAAGAGAACAGGACCTGAGGATCTACCCAGGCTGTCTCTGCCCAGAAGTCAAAACTTTAGTGAGTGGCAGCCCACAATGATATCTGCCTTCACTTTTAGTAAATAACATAAAATAATCATCACAGCAGCAGTCCTGCCCTGTGACTTTGCAATTCAGATCACTTGTGAGTGAAAATGTTCCTCATGAGGACTCTATCCAGTTCCCACTGCCTCCCACAGAATCTTCCCTTTCATTGTAACTGTGGCTAAACAGACCATAATATAGTATTTGGGATTGTATGTCTTCAGGCTTATGGGCATTCAACCCAAAAGTGTATCAAGATATAATTTATAAACATATTTCCCCCCCTCTGTACTCTTATCTGCCCCTGGAAGAGCAGTAGCTGCTGTGAACAATTGTGCTAGCTGAAACAGGCAACACAGTGACAGGAAACTCAAGATTACACTCTAATATGAATGCTCTAAAATTAAAAACTCTTCATTGTTAAGCAGTAAAGGGATATTAGCCTAAAGCAAAGGTTTTTGTTAAAGACCACAAACCCCATGCTGTTAAAATAGTTCATTCCCACTTCCAGACTTTGGTTGCTAAGCTAAATTGCAGAACTCTTCACAGCAAATCCTTTACCAGGAGTAGAGCTAGAAGAGGATTTTACAAAATGCTGAAATGGTACTCAGCTTGTATTTCACCTCAGGTTTGGCCATCGTACTTTGCTATCTTTGACTTCCCGTCTTCGATCATTTGAGAAAATACAGTGGAAGTTTGCAATGCAAATTAAAGTCGATAATCAATTAATAATTAACTAACCCTGATTCAAAATTGAAAGTAACTGCTTTGTGGTTGAAATTCATCTAGTCTTTCTCAGATGAAGACAGCATTTATTCAAACATTTAAGTTTACTTCAATAGTAGAAAACCAGTTTGCCTCCATAGGCCGTTATAATATTTCCAAGGGGACAGTTTTATTGCAGGAAAAATAGCTACTCTCAGTTTTTGACAACTGGAAGGTCTTCAAGAGCAAAGCATGAAACAAAAGTTTGGTTTTTTTCCTTTTGAGTACATATGGTGTATATGATCTCCTTTTTCTAGTCACAGATCAGTTTTTTTCCCCCAATCAAGGAAGACTGCATTAAACTGACTGTTGAGCATGTCTTCTGCTAACTGCAGCCAGAGAAAACACTGCATTAGCACCATTCTTGGGAGAAGCTGTAATTTTTCGTAGTAACCTTCTAAAGCACATATGAGGGATTTTGAGCAGTAATTTTGCTCTAATTGCCATACTATTAACCAGTACTAATAGTTGGGCTGAAATGGCTTCACCAGAATTGCCTTATCTGAAAACAGCCACGCAACAGCTGCCAAGCCACCCCTGCTCAAATTGCTTCTGCTCGACAGCTTGGACTCTTCCACCACTGCTCCCAGAAAACAGCCTAAAAATTATTGCCACATGGCTCCTTTGAGGGGTTGAGCTTTTACACAGCAATTTCACTTTGAAAAATAATGGAAGCAGGTTACCCATTGGCAGATATACCACCAGGAAGAATTACAAAGGGATGAAGTAGACACCACTTACAGTGATGCACTCATCACAAATATTCTTGCATGCAAGGTGGGGTATCTGACAATTGCATGTCAAGATTCTGTAGTCTTGAAGTAGAGCAAATGAATTATTCAAGAATGGTCTTTCAATAAAGTCCAAAGTCCAAATTATCTTGAGTTTCAGATAAAATTTTACATGTTTGATTTAGGGGCACATTACACACAACTGTTGAAATATCCCCCTCCCTGCCCTAAAGTGAAGATATTTTGAATCTCTTTCCTGAACCAGGCACAGTGAAACAAGGCATCGTGATCTTGTTTATGACATTTACAAAGGCAGATCACTCCCAGCCTCTTATGTTCTACTCTACTGCCCCTTCCTTCAAACCACTGAATCATAAATTCAATCTCCCCAAAGACCTGATGTCTTTTAGTCATCATACATACATACTCACGCCAGAAAATAACCTGTATTCTTTGCTTCCATTCCAGTGCTCACTTAGCATCAAGCTGTATTTCTGAATCTTGTCTAACATGGTCTTTAACAAGTTGACAAAGTTATTAATCTGCAGTTTAATTTATTACCCTATCCACCCTTATATTTTCTACAGAACAAGCTGACAGAGGTTTAATAACAAAAATCCTGTCTCAGGAAGACTGAGGAAATATAAAATTTTTACTTGAATGTTAATGTGAGATTTAGGACATGAACTTGAGACTTCCAGCAAGTTTTTTCACCCATGGCTTTCTTCCCTTTCTCTTTTTTTGTGATCAAGGGTTTCTGTATTGACCTACTCTAATTTCTCCAGAACAGTACTCAAAACCCATAGCTCTTATACAGCAAAATAGTATTGACATTGACCAAAACCAAACAAACTTGTGCAGAATTCATAATAATTTATGCACATTCAATTAAGTCAGGGATTCTGCTTGCAAGAATTTATATGAGTAACCACTAATTACCCAACTGACCAATTTTGAAACTTTAATGTTTCTTAAAAATAATTTTAGAAAATTACTTCCTGCATGATGATTTTCTGTAACATGGGTAAAAACAAAGTGCTTCACTCAAACCTGGTGCCACATTTGGCAGAAGTGGAAGGCTAGCCATCAGAAAGCAACACATTGTGTCTTTAGGTTTGCACAGTATTCCTCCTCATGGACCAGAGGTTCCTAGTGTTTTCAGGCTATGACCGCTCTTTCCCCAACCTCCTTATGGCTCAGTGTTTCTTCTGTTGCCAATGGATTACAAATGTGTTGAAAGACAGAAGCTCAAACAGCATCTAAAGAGTTTTAGTGGAGCAGAGAGCCTGCAGCTAGCTTTCAGGAATTAGACATCAGCTGTTGTCACAACACGATACACAAAGAAATTAAATCAAATATTTTTCTAAAGCTTGATACAAAGAAGAAAAGAAAAAAAATCCCACAAAGAATACCACTTCATAACTATTACTCTTAATACACTCCCTTGCTCCATAATGCTTAAGGATATTGAGTCTCTTAAAGTATCCAGCTCACACTTTGCCACCGAGTGCCAGCACTTAAGAAAACAATCCTTTTTCATTTCAAAAATTACTCTCATGTTCCAGTACTGAAGACAGAGTGCAAAGCTAATGATACAGAGAACATTCTACCCAAAATATGTTCTAAGCAACTTAATCACACTTAGGTAAATTATTTGCTCTACAGAAAATACACTTCCAATAACAATCCACAGACTATTGGAATGCAGCACACAGAATTTAGGAAGACAGCTGTTAAATTCCAGGATTTTCCCAATGAGAGAGTTGCTGCCCACACCAGTAGTGGCTTACAGTAACAGAACTGCACTTTACATTTTTTCATTCAATTAAAAAACAAAACTGAAGAAATTTATGTGCACTATATATTTAGAGAAGTCAGACCTTAAAGACATCAATCATTGGCAAATAGCCAGGTCCTGTTTGGCATGCTTGGTAACTCCTATCAGCTTTCTTAAAGCAGCTTCACTATGGAACAGACAAGCTAAGTAAACTAAAGCTTCACTTAGAATATACTGTAAACAGAGTCACAGTATAATTTAGATGGAAAGGGACCTCAGGAGGTCCCCAAGATCAGCCTCCTACACCCAGCAGGATCAGATGCAAGGCTACATTATTCCGGCTTCATCCAGTTGAAAACCACCAAAGATAAGTTCTTTGGGCAGCCTGTTCACTGTCCTCGTAAAGGGGTTCCACCACCTTTAATCAAAACCTCTAATCCTCCCAGGACCCACAACTGTAAAAAGCAGACCGCTTTCCTGACAACCCCTCCACATTCACTGGAAGGCTGCTATTAGCTCCTCCTGAAGTTGCATCTTCTGTTACACTGAAGATCTTGTTTATGGGCAAAGAGGAAGTCCAACATATACACAAGTAAAGCTAAGAATTTATTGTTAGCATACGGAAATCTTAACCCAATTAGTCTATTAGTATAGAAGTAATTACTATAGGAAAATAATAACGCAGGTTGTGTACTTTTATAAAGAAGATGTAGTAATAGAGTTAAACTTTAAGACATTTCTTAATTTCTCTCCTTTTTAGGGGTTATTTTCACTTCTACTGTTACTCTGCATCTCAAAATCAGCATCTCCAGATGTTTGCTGGAAAGGACAACTTGAAGCTATCAGCATCTGAAGTCCTTTGTTGGGAGGAATATGCTGCTGCTTTCCTCTTCCTCCCTCTAGGATCTACTTGAGGTTCTTTTTATATTTACTAACATGCTTTTACATCTTTACTTTTCCTTATTTCCCTCAGATAAAATATATGATATATGAACGCTTCATGTGTTAGATGTGATTTCTTTGTTCTGTTACTTCCTAAACACAATTTTGTCCAGTTCTTGTTCTGCCTTAAACAACCAAACCAAGCCAAACAAAAAATCCACCAACCAACCACAAAATCAGAAAAACCTACCAAAAAACAAACAACACCAAAAAAAAACCCCACAGTCCAAACAAAGAACCAAATCCGCCCCCATATTTGACTGCTGGTGAGTAACCATTCACAGGACTAAGGGGTTTCCAATTCCACACATGTACCGCATCATTAATCTGTACTCTTCTATTCTACATCCTTTATTTCCAATTCTAAAGGTCTGATATCATATAACATGCCTGCCTTTCTCTCCACATCATTATTTTGGTCATAAACATCTTATTGCACATAAAATACCAGCTTAATACTCTTACATATATAAAACTATGGTTGCACCACCCAAACGTAAATAGAAGTAAAAGAAATTAACCACAGACAGATGGCCAATTACAGAAACGGTTACAGCAAAGCTAAGTAAAACAAAGATACAGGCAGGCCAAAGAAAGTCCAGAAGGGGAAGTATGATATTCCTTCTCAGTCCCAAGGCCTTGCAGACTCAGTACAAAGCTTATGGGCTGTTCTAACAACCATAGTACACTATCACAGTGCTCGTCATGACCTTCTCTTGGAAGAAGCTGAACAAGCCCTAATTCAGGACCATCTTGGCGGCCTTTCACTAAATTTGTTTCAGGTGGCCGAAATCGTCCTTGAACTGGGGAAGCCAAAAATTAGACACAGTCTACATGGAGTCTAATACAAAATACCAGATATATCATCCTAAGTACTATCAATACTCATCCTGCCTTCTGTTACTGATAGGTAATTGCAACACATTAGCTATTTCTGAGAAGTTCCTACTTTAATTTACCTTCTTTAACTGCTCATACTCTTACTTCTGCTTCTTCTCAGTAGAAAGAAGTATGCTAAATAAAAACAGCCAAGTCTCCAAAGGCTGGAGTTACATGGGTAACACCTACCTCTTATGGCTTGACACATTTGGGCCACAGGAGCCTTTAACACCTCCATAGAAGCCAAGGCATAAAGAACCCCAAGGGAGTATTGAATGGCTGGGTTTCCAAAGAGCTGTACAAGTTTAAGATATTACCACTACAACTCTCCATGTTTACTAGCCCCACAGTCCTATCAACCAAGCAAAAACCTAAGTTGGTGCTTGGTTATTGTTTGTTTAGGGGTTTTTTTACCAGATAATTCCACACACAATAGACTTAAGAAATTGCTCATTTGAGATTCCTTCAGCTACTGAGCATGAGGTAATCTAAAATCTGAAGCAACTGACGATGGTGATAAGGTAAAATCAGTGAGTTCCAGGTAACAATAAAACCCACCTACTTATTTGGCTACTTAAGCATCTCCCTCTAAAAGACTACGCTACTGTGCTGAAAGTAAGACCTCGTATATATATCAGTAGCTTAAGCATCTAATTTAGAACTCACAAGTACAGCAAAGAAACACTTTGCTAAGCAAATCTCAGTTACAGCTCTTGACCCAAACTTCCAGGCCAAGCCTTCCAGCCTGCTCAGTGGTTAACTTCTAGGGACAATTTTGTTTCACAGATAGCCCTAGCAGGAACTCTATAGGTGTCCACAACCAGGGAGTCTCAGAAAGAACATTGTGTTTGGAAATCCTGAACTGCTCATCCTAAGGCATCATGTCTGTGAGTCAAATTCTGGGCGCTGCATTACTCTGCATGTCGAAAGGGGGTTGGGGAAGAGGCGTTATTTGCAGGGAAGACAGACAAAACTGGAGAAAGTATGAAATTACTTATAGAATCATATGTCAGCTCAGGTCAGAAAGGAGCTCAGGGTGATCACCAATCCAGGCTCCTTCTCAAAGCCGGGTAATCTGCAAGATTGGACCATGTTACTCATACCTTAATCTATCATTCTCTTGAAAACTTCCAAAATAGACAAAAAAACCTCTCAGGTAACCTAGTGCACTGTTTAACTGTCCTAAGGGCATTTTTTTTAATATTACATCTTGGCAGAACTTACTCTGTTTCAAATTATGCCTGTTGTGTCTCATTCCCACATTGAGCATCCCTGACAAGTCTTGCTTCACCTTACTCAGTAGCTTTTTTAAGTTCAGCTCTATGCTTTACCATTTTTGTTTATGGAAGTAGTCTGGATTTCCACAAGACAAGCAAAGTCTGTGTTTTAAGTGAGGTGCAGCAGAGATGCAAGCAAACTGACCTTCCAAGAAGCTCCATTTGAGTCTAGTGATAAGGACCAACTCCAGATATTAGAGAGTGATCCAGGAGTCAACAGCTGCTCTTGCAAAGAAAGAGGGCTTACTTTTCATTCATTATTTCACAATATTATATTGAACATAATAGTCCAGACTGATAAATGAAGTGTCAGTTTCTGAAAAAACAAAATCCAGACAGGAAACACTTAGCACCTCAGATCAAGGGATAAACAATCAACCTTATTAAACCAACAAACCAAGTTTATTTATATAAGTCTGTACAATTGTGATGAACTATGCTAGGACACCAATGAAACAAAGTAAACAAATCTCTCCCTCTCTAACAAGTGGGAGGCGTAGTCACTCACCTTTACATGCACTTAAAAAAAGATTACAGCTTTCATACAATTATGTAACTATTCAAGATACTTTCTTCATGTATTATTCTCAATATAAGAGGTTTGCATAATTTACTGACGGTTGCCTTCTCTGAAAAACAGTATTTTAGTAAAACCCAGAGACTTTGAGAGTGTAAGTGGCAGCTTCGTAATTGCAGATAACTAGGACATAGTCCATCATTCAGATTGGCATCTTAAACTCACTGCATCTCCTGTGTTTCAATTTTCTCTACTAAAAGTTACTTGCAACACTGTGTGGGTCTCATCCATGTTTTGGTTGTATTACAGATAGTCTCGTGTTATCAAATGTAGAAGTTAACTAAAACTAATACATCAAGGCCAAGAGTAGTAAAAATACTGAATTTGGGTTAAGGTTACCTTTAGAGACCACTTGTCACTGCATCTCAGAGCTCTGAGGCATTTCTGTGGAAAAAATCAGTTCCTGAACTGTTTGATTTGGCAATTATTTCTGCAAACCATTAGAGAGTGATTATTTTTAAAACTGTCTACTGCAAAGTAAGTTTAATTTTTTTTATCACAAATCACTTTAGCTGTTGATAAAACCAAATCATATCAAATGTATATCTACACAGTGAATCACAATGTTTCCTATAAAGTTATGATGGGAGATCCCATAAATCCAATCTTAAAAAGTTATAAGTATGCATATGTGACAGCCTACTGTAAGTCCAGAGAAGCTGCTAAAATAGGCCACCAAATAAAGTAGTCTATGATTACATATTTACAGAATAATCCATGTGTCCTAGAACTATGGACTATTCAGTAAATAAGTATTGAAATATTTCTAATTATTTGTTTACATGGTAGGCTTCATACGTCGATTTTCTTTTTATACAGTTTGTAGCATCAATCTGCACACAATTACATGACGTTTCTTTAAAGCTACTGTTAAAAAAAGGAAGAGAAAGTTAAATAAGAACTAGATTAAAGTTTCATTAAGAATCCAACAAGAAAGTATCAAACACAGGCTTAAAGATAACCAGTGTACGATTTCAGAAAAACAGTAATGCTCTGACACAAGAAGAGCATTGCTTTTTCCATCTTTATAGAGTCCCTCAGAAACATTCCTATCCAGTTCAGTGTTTAAGTTGTTATACACGTACTGGCCTGAGTAGGAACACACATGTGCTTGCATGCTTACCTGAATGAGGGCCTCTAACCTTTCAGACTTCTAATTCTCTTTTAATTTAGTTCTTAATTTCATATATTCAGTTGTATCTTGTTTGGAAAAGTTATTTGTTAAATGTCACTTATATTTACATTTGATTCTTTTTTCTTTTTTACACCTGAGTGATAATTTAGCTGTCAATTTGTGTCCAGTCAAATATTCCATAAAGCCACACAATTCTTGTGCTCGTGTTGCACTCCACTTGTACCAGTTTATATATGAAAAATGTCCATCACCTGCTTCTCATCTTATCCACTGACCTTTCTATTATGTCCTTCCCCTTCCACAGAATGTGTTTTTTTTAAAAAAAATTGTTTATTGATAGAAGCCCCATCTAACTGGTTCAGGAAGCAAGAAACAAAGTGAGCTGGAGCCCAGTGAAGACATGATAACTTAACAAATATGTAATATTGAAAGCTTGGAGAAGAAATTAAAGCCCAACCAAATGAGCTCCCCAGGGTCACCCCATAAAAAGCTAGAGTTCACCCAGGTACAGCTGTAGAGTCTGGATGTGCTATAGATGACAATTCCTACATTAAGAGCTGTGTACCTCTTTCTCATCAGTTAAGTGTAATTTAAAAAAGGGAACATGAAGTTAAATAGCTATATCAGCCAAGCCATTTTAGTAAGAAGAATCACATTTAATGAGTTTCTTTCTTGCAATTTCAGATGCTCAAATACAGCTGGTAGAAATTCAAAACAGCCGTAAAGAACTGTGACAGACGGATACAAATAGTACTGCAGCTTAAAAATGATAAAAAACACCTGAAAAAAAGTCACACAACCCTCCCATAAAATTTACACTTTGAACCTAGGCCAGTTTTTGAAGATTCTCTTCTCCAAAGCTAGGATGAAGGAGGAAGAAGAGGGAGAAAGTGCAGATGACCTTCCAGCCGCAAAGGTCTTGCGCCAACGTTTATTCACTGTGTCTGTGGTGGTGCGTAAGGGGACATCACCAAGTGCTGACTCTGCGACTGCCAAGAGATTCCTATGGAAATCCAGACCTCAGGCTAATACTGAACACAGAGTGGACCAACGAGCTGCATCAACAAAATAAAAACAAAACTCAAACTAAAAGAAATGGGAAAACCCCAAATAGCACAGATCCACATTTGTGAGGGGAGCAGAGGAAAGGGCAAGAAGGGAGGTCTATACAGTAAATAGTTGAATGGTTTATGTTACAGATGACTGGCAGTTTTAAAGAGTCTCTTCCCAGCTCCATTGCTGCTCCAACCCAGAAGGGAGAACTGAAAAGGGAGGAAGAAAAGTAGGACATCGTCATGGAGCATGCAGGATCAGAAGCAGCAGAGTGGGCATGCTCAAATAAGCCCCCGTCTCTTTTTGTAGTCCTCCAAGTTCAATGATCGCCGAGGGGCACCATCTTTTGCTGGAGGGGCCTTGGAGGTGATGGCCAGTGCCTTAGATTCTGTTGGGGACAAGAAAAGAGTAAGGACCAAACTACAGGCAAACAATAAATTTTTACTTGTTGTTTTTGCTGACAACTTCACCACAAAATCATGTTTGGCTTCTCTAGTATACATCAGGTTAGAACTTTAGTTAATAATGCAGACAGTACCAGGGAGCTTATCTTCATAGATGCAGCACATGCTGCATTTTGACTCTGTGTGTTAATCCAGGTGTTAATCCAGAGACAGATAGTAAGCAGAAAAAGTCAGTTGTTCTATCTATATCTCAACACACATTTTTATCAGTCTCCAGATTCTTCTGTTAAGCAAGGAGACTGCACAAAATAGGATGCCAAAATGGTGTTCTGTCTAAGGAAGACTTTGTCTCTCATCCTTCTCTCTTCAGTGTCCAACCCTCATCTGCTTGCTAACTCTCAAGTTCATAACTCTCACTAGCTGTTTCAGGAAGTCTCTTGGTCTGGAACCCCTGCCTCATACTAGAGTCTTACATCCAGAGTTTCCATCTTGACCTAGTTTGGAAAAACAACTTCTGCTCTTGCTTCTTGACAAGGTTTGTCTTTGTGCATTCTTACAGTACTTCCTAAATTATTGTCCTTCGAGAAACTGCAGATCTAATCCTTCAAGTAATGCAAGAAATACTAAACCTTATGTGTCATATTATACTGGTATACTCCTCCCATGGTTTCCTCCCACTTGAAAACAACTTTATAGGACACAAGAAAATGGCCTCAAGTTGCACTAGGGAGGTTTGGATTGGATATTAGGAGAAATTTCTTCACAAAGAGGGCTGTCAAGCATCAGAACAGACTGCTCAGGGAAGTGGTTGAGTCACCATCTTTGGAGGTATTTAAAAGACATGTAGTTCTGGTACATGGGGACCTGGTTTAGCAGTGAGCTTGTGAATGTTGAGTTAATGGCTGGACTCAATAATCTTTAGGGTCTTTTTCAATTAAAATGATCCTATGATACTCAACTGTTCTTGTCACATATCCCCTGATGTCAAAGTCAAGACAACGAAGAGGAAGAGCCAGAAAGTTTGTGTCTATTATCTTCACTCACTGGTCAGTGTATTTCCCTTAAAATTTAGCTTCAATACTGTCTGCAATGCCTAAGTTAGGGAACAGCAACTTGGTAAAGCAGCAGGTTCAAAATCAAGTAAAAATCCCTTATCCCCACAGTATATGCACAGAGGGCAGAATAGAACAGCACACAGCTTATCTGTCGTCAAAAGATATTAGACAAATTAACTAAGTAAGTTGTAGCTGCCAAGGCTAAGGTAGCTGCCAAAACTTATTAATACAACACTCATCTTTTCCCCAAAGATTATGCAAGTCATAGATAATATAGACTGGAAGAGCATATCAAAAAACACTCATTGCCCCCTTCTCTCCCCAGGCTTCAAATCAAGGACATAGGGATATACAGGCTTTTAGTGTAACACAATACAATTGTTCTTGTTTTCTCAGTGGATGTCACTATTACACATGTCCTCCTTCTCAATTCAAGTTACTTGCCAAGACGGTAAACAGAGTCCTTATTCCCATTTTCAAAAGCCCACCAGTAAATTTGAAAGAATTATTCTGGAAGAAGCAAGTTCTACCAAAATGGGCTGGACAATCACATCCGCAAACTCAGATGGATCACCTACCTGAACTGGGAACCTGAAGATCAATCTTTACATCAAAGTCATGCACTTTGAAAAGATCTTCTGAGAGGTCACTAGCTGATTTAGAGTTCACATCTTTATCTTTTCCTTGACCCTGAAATAAAAATTATAGGTAAGTCTCCAAAACTTATCTGGCCATACAAACAGAGATAACAATGTGTTTTCCCCTCTTCTGTCATAAATATACTTAGTTTATGACAGAAGCTTAGTAGTTTTCATACTGCTAGAGCAACTTAAATTTCCTTTCTGAAGAACAAAGGAGCTATTGCTTTTTTATGATAAGGCTCTAGAGGACACTCTTTTCTAGAATTGAAGCATGCAAACCTGCTATTACTCACAAGCTTCACAGAGCAGAAGGGTGACAGTGTGAGGAACATTAACAGAGACCAAAATGGAAACTTACCTTACTCATGTCCTTTGGAGCATCTGGTAACACACCAGATCCATATTTTGCATTTAGCTGGGCAAGGATGGCAGCCTGGACAGCAGGATCTCTGGACTGCAAAGGTGAAATATTAGGGAAGAATAAAAATAGAAAAATTACTGCATTTAAATTTGCAACAGCTAGAACTACGTTTTGTTAAAACAGTCATATCCATGAATCTAAAACCATAAGAGGTTTTATCAGTTCACCCAACTTTCAGAATCTCAAAAGGCTACTGAAATCATCCTAACATTATCTGACAGTAACAAACCAAAAAACATCTTCAGAAAGCTTTTATTTTAAAAAATCAGAAATACATTTCCTGATTATATGGTTTGTTTCTGTGATCACTCTTATTGCTACTGTAATATAGTACTTGCTTTTAGCTTACACTTCTGGCTGAAACACTCTATTAGAGAGAAGAAATCTTTAGAATACTATTTTCTTTACCTAATAGTTCTCTAGCATAATAAAGCTACTCAATTACAATTCTTTTCTAATAAAGAAGTATTTCAGAAATATTTCATTCAAGCCATGCAATAGAATTTCTCTTTTATTTCCTTGTGGTTTGTGGAGACTGATGAGAGCCAACCTGAGCAGCTGGTTTTTTTTTAGGTACCTACACCAGAACCACATACTATTCCAGAACAGACCTCAAGAAGACCAGATTACCTAGAAGGAGGAGGTGATCACCTTGTTATTCATCAGTTATATATGGAGGGACTGCAGTAGAAGGTTTTGCCACAGTATCACATGGGAAGTTTGTGTTAAACTACTTCATCCATCACAGGCCCCAAATGTTTGTTCTCCTCTCACCTTTAATTGATTTTTCAAGAAACTTTCAGCTAATTAAAAGTGAAACTCACACCTAAAGCAAACTGCCTTCCCAGAGCTGACTAAATCTGATTAATTCGACATGGATGAACTCACGACAGAAGTCTCAAATGTGGTTGCTTTTGCAGTACATACCCACATCACTTATGTCCTTCACACTCTGCATTAAAAAGAGGGGCCAGGATCTCACCCAGCTGCCTCTCACACTGGCATCCAGGGCGTTAATAGCATATGGCATAGTTGGGAATTTTTGTTCCTACACTCTGCATTACATTGGTTTCTGTTTTTCAGCAAATTGCCTCAACCAAACTTAAGTATTACACTCACATTAGACACTATTGTAGGCTTGCACTGTCGCCTAGTAAAGGGGTCCATTTGTTGGTTTTTCATGCTGTGACTTTCAGCCTGGAGAAGAAATAGCACATGGTTTTGCAGAGTTTGCCACTTGCACCATTTAAATCCTCCCACAGCACCCCCATGCAATTACTCATTTGCTATATACAATACTGAGATCAAAGAAAACCCAGCATTACAGATTAGAAAGATTTTAACACACCCATTGTCCTGTGCTTCACAGGACAAAACTGTCCTTACTGCATACAACATCAGAAAATAGGCACACAACTCTCACAATAGTTAATGCTCAAGCATTTGTTAACAAACTTAACTCTTCCTTAAGAAAAATGTAACTACAGAGAACTGAATATATCCTTCACTGTTTTATTATCTGAAGTCTCCTTTATGAGGAGACTTAGTTTTTCTTTCCCATATAAAATGTATTAAGTCACTCTTATAGTGACTAATCTGTTGATAACTGAATTAAGCAAAAGGATAAAGCAATGTGCTTTAAAATCATGCCATTTGCCTATACGAAAGATTTTATGGACAATTAAAAAGAATTAGTAACTTTGCAATGAAATTATCTCTCTTTGCATCATTTCATCTCTACTTGTAGAAAAGTATTAATTCAGCAATATTTACCACAAGGGCCTTCTCAGACTCAACGATATTCCACTCTCTATTTCTCTGGTTGATGTAACTGCAAAATGGAAAAAAGGAGGGTGGGAGAAAGAAAAAGAAAGTGACTGTCATTTATCAGTCCCTACACAACAAAACACTTGAAAGCATTCTTGTAGCTTCATCCTGACCACAAATTACTCTTATTGCAACCCAACTGCCCCCTGGGGTACATTCTTGACAGTTTTAACTGCACAACATATACAAGAAAGTGAAGATAGACAAGCGCTTACAGAACCATTACAATACCCATTAACACACTGTACAGGAAAAAGAAACAATATCCTGCAGTTAATTTCTTAATGCATTAATTTCTCTTTTTTAAATATTGTTTGAAAATACTTGAGAAAGAAAATCCCCACTATCTGCTCCTTACCTGATTGCAGAAATATTTTTTGTTCGTTGACGATCCAGGGCCTCTGCTCTCTCTTCAAGTTCATTAAGCTGATCTTGAATTTGCTTGGCCTTATCTTGGTCCCCCAAGTCCTCAGCCATAGCCTTCAACCAAACAGTAACTCATTAGGCACCACTCTCCACCCAGAATTACTCAGAGAGACAACAGGCAGATCCATGATTCAGCCAGCTAACCCTACTCCAGTCGTGAATGTTCTTCCCTGCATGGTAAGAGTACAGCAAAGAGCTACACTCTCCCTACAGCTCAAGGCAAAATTGGATTTCTTATTCTGAAGAACTGTGAAAACCCTCACATGAAGGAGGATGTAGAACACCAGTCCCAGCATGAGGAGGACAGGTCAGTTAGATGACTTAAGTTACAAGTTTTATTAAAATTTAACATCCCCATTTAGCACACCAGGAAAGGAATTATTTCTGCCAGTTGCCATTTTACTTCAGGGAGCGGAGAGCCCCCTCAACAACAGCTTATTGTGCCACCTGGTGACAACGAAAAGCAACTGCATTCCCTGCGACGGGAACCTAACCATTTACCTGTTTGTGTACTGTGAAATAGGGACCACAAAAATACAGTTAAACCAAGGAACCAAGAAATGTATATTAATACAAACTCTTGGGTTTTATTGTATATGAAGCTTTCATGTCAGAAGAAAGAAAAACAAATTTTGATTCTATTCATGCAGTCCTATCTTCAGAGATACTTAAGACTGCTTGTCTTCTTCACTTCTTGGCTTTGGCATTTGTGGACTGTTAGGTCTAATTGTTCCATGAAGACTACAGATAAAAACAGTTCATGGCAAGTCAATCTTTTGGCCACTTCTTTTTCTCCATGGCCACTTCTTTCTTTTTCAATATAAATTACCAACAAAAAGTGACAATTCATTTACCCCTGAGCAAAAAATAATGTAACATAACTTGTTTTTCCTATCTTAAAATAAGAAGAGGAACTCAACTTTCAGACATTATTATGAAGTACACTAAAAACAAAACCAAATAAAACAAACAACAACAACAAAACTGACAAAAAAAAAAGGAAAAGTTTCTGAGGCAGACCAGTTTAAGACCTTGTTTAACAGACACAAAAAGAGACAGCTTAGATTGTTGGCAATTGCCCGTAAAAAAAGAGTGCAATATCTAACTGGGTCCTGAGTATTCTGCCCCCAGCAATGAACCTTGAGAAGCACCTTCCAGCTGCACAGTTAAAGTCGAGCTTACTGCTGACTACTGCCAAAATCCAGATGAGTTCCTGTTCTTTGAAATCAGATTGCATTAAGCTTGCAGGCATCATCCCATCTCTCACCTTTTCCTTTAATAGCTGAGTTTTCTTCATGGCATAATTTGGAGGTGCTTTTCTGAACCTTTCCTTCTCTTTCACAATCTGTAAGATGCAGAGGAAACAACATGAATATGCAAACATGAAATCTCTATTTCAATACTTGGATATCAGAAGCAACAGATGACTATCACCTAAGAAATTTATTCATTGCCACTGAATTGTACACATTCTCTGACAGCTCTGTTTTTTAGTTTGTGCCTTTGGTAATGAGTTACAGCTCCATTCTCCTCACTACCTACAAAAACCTAATGCTAATCACCTTTGGTCAGTATCAAGCAAGTACAAAACTGCAAAAACTGTGATAAATGCAACTACCATGATGCTGTCAGTTTTTCAGAACTTGAGAACTAAGTTGCCATACTCAAGAGTTCAGAGTTATGCAACACAAGTTCAAGAGGAGATAACAGGGCACAAATGATGAAGAAAAGCAGGACTGAATACCAACCAACAGCAGGATCACCAAGCTACTCTATCCAGTTCTGAAACTTCTTTTGAGCCTTTTATTTCCTTCTTGGAAAGCAAATAACATGATTATTTTGCTTTGTAACAGCTACTGCTCTACTGCATGAGTTCCTGTCACCTCTAAGCACTGACACAGCTTCACTATAATGCACCATTTACCTCTTCAATGTCCTGATCATTAAACTTGTAATTGAGGGCTTCTTTGATGGACACTTCCTTCTTGTTTATCTCATCTAGCGTGGGTAGCTGCATCCCAGCAGAGAACATCTAAACACAAGACAGAGTTACTTTCCACTTAAAGTATGCTTGGCAAAAGGCTGCTAAGAAGAAAGTAAAGTCTGGCAAACTTACTGCTTCCTTCCACTTCATAAATTCACTTTCAGTAAATTCCTGATTTGAGACAAATTCCAAGCGAAACACACGTGAATCACTGCCATGCCTGCAACAATAAAATGTAAAATATCCCCATGTGATAGTGTAAAATGGGGACCTTGGATCTTTATGTGTAAACTGATTAAAGAAGCCCAAAACCAGACCACCACATGTCAACACAATCATAACTCCCTGCATGAAATTTTTGGGGTATTTTAAACATTCCATTATGCACAAGGAGAAAAAAAAAAAACCAAATAAACACAACCAAAAATTCTACCATTAAGTAGCATGACAAAGGCTCAGTCTGCTTTTCAGTTCTCACCTCCAAACACAGAACATTACTTGCTATGAAAAGGACACTGATTTGTGAACTAAAGAAAATTCCTTCCGTATCTTACCGCAACTGTAGTCCTTTGTTTGTCCGTGTGCCACCAAGCTGGTAAACCTTTGCAGTCTCTACCACACCAGTTATTTCAGCAACCTGTATCACAGAGTAAAATATATGAGAAGAAGGATGCAAGAGAGCTTTTTTTACCATGGTCCTGGAATGCATCTGGCATATTCAAGCCTTTTCATAGAAATAAAAAACTTTATTCTAGCTAACAATTCTAACGAGATCAAGGCAAGCAAGACTCTTCAGTATATATTATCAGGTTGCTTTATTATGAGTTGCTTCATACATAATTTTTGAGTTAATAAATTATACCATATGAATGCTTGATGCAGTTTTTGTATCTTCTCAGCTTTGCCTTCTAGACCATTTAGTATACACACCCCTACCTTCCTTATTTTCTTCTAAAATAATGCTGGTTTGGGATAACATATGTACCAAACGAAATACACACCATTGTTGCTCACATTCTAAACACAGCCCTTCTGGGGTCCTTTTTAATGGCGTTTTAGAGACTATTATTGTATCCTATGATTACAGCAATGAAACAGAAAAACAAAACTCAATCACAGTCCCTTCTGAAGGCACACTGGTATATCAGAAATTTTGTATAAAAAGAGTGAAGACCACACAATAACTTGGGAGCAGTCCTAGAAATAAGGAGTGAATCTTACTCATCCCTACTTGGTCTAAGCAGAGTCTGAAACTCTAGTTTGCAATACAAATTATAAGACAACATGAACCAAAGCTGGAAGATCAAGCTTTGTTAGTGCTCCCTCTCTCTCACTAAATTTAGCTCCTCCCCTAGGTGGTCACATAGATTTATTTACTTTAAATAAAGAATACCAGTCTCTTCCACCTCTTTGGCAGCAATTACGTTTTCTGGTTATAAGCAATCTTTTTGTATCAATCAAACAGTCACCAGCACCTGAGAACTGCTAATCTGCAGATATTTAATTACTGCACAAATAAAAGAGCTGAACTCACCCGATAAACAGGTTTACTGTTGTGATTGCCAATGCCAATTCGGACAAAGCAGCCAGTGACTGTCTTGGCAAAGAAGGGCATGTGACACCAGCGCTCCAGCTTGTGCCGCGACAACCGTACTCGGTTCAGTTCTTCAGGCAAGGACACTGGCTGGGACTTGGGAGGAATTTCTTCTTTCCTGATTTGGGAAAGGTGAGAGGGAATGAAGAAAAAAGTAGAGACATAATCAAAATCCAAAAAGGAGGTCCTGGGTAAGATGCGGCATGAGCATTATTTAAATTACCAGTAAAAGGAATGATGATCATCATGCACTAGATGACTGTAGATGTGTGAATTTAGCATTCATGAGAAAGGCTTAACACGAATATCAAGACTTATTAAATACTGCCCCTGCTACCAGAAAGCAGGAAGACACAGACCAAGACAGCTTATAGACTAACTCTTTAAGATAAGCCAGCACATGTATCTGCCCAGTTATGTGCCAGAATCCTGCAGCTGAACTGCAGGACTAAACAAATCAGTAAACAACAGTGCAATTTGGGCTAAACCTGACAGCAGGGAGCTGAAGTTGCAAACCCACCCAAGGAAAACGAGTCACATGAACCATGACATAGTGCCAAGAACTCAAATCTGAGCAATGCAATTGTGCCCAGAGGCAAAAACACTTTAGAGACACTGAACTGCCCCAAACAATTCTCTAAAGCAGCATGTGTCTACCTAAAACGGATCTCTATTTTTGAACATACTCACAAGTAATCACAGCCCAGTGTTTACTACTTACTCTTCCTCTTCATCAGAGGATGATGATCTGGATGAGCGATCACTTTTCTCACTAGACTTGTCATCCTCCTCCTCCTCTTCATCATCAGAGTATACTTCACTAGTTTTTAATGGCTGTTTTTTTGCAAGCAATTCAGCTGGCAGAAGGAGAAAACAAGGAAAAGCAAGCTATAAATATTTTATGAAAGCTTCCCTATAAGAGCAGAACCCTAAAAATTGCTTTAGAAAAATCCAAGAGGCAGACATATTAATTTTACACTAGATACAGGTGGCACACATTCAAATCACTAATTGACTTCTCTCTTTGCATACACATGAAGTATTTAAAATCATCCTAAGCTGTAGTTATTTTCAGTCTCCCAACTTCAGAGCACACAGTAATTCAAAATGGGTTTAACAACTGGATAGACAAGAAAAAAACTATTATGATCAGTCAACTCATTTTTCTTTTACAAGGAAAAAGAAAAAAAACCTCATGTTTGGAAAGGCTCACAACAAAATCCAGTAGAGTAAGAAAAATGGTTGCAAGGATGGACAAGATGATGTGCCAGCAAAGAAATAAGCAAATGTAGACAAGTACAGTAAGTACGAGTTTGAATGATTCAGAGATTAAAAACCTGAATCTAAGTGACCAATTCAGACACATTAACTAAAGCTTACTAAGAGTCATTCAGTGGACTGCAATGAAAGTTTTGCTTTGACTACCCCAGGGAGGGGTAGGGGTAAGGAATACTGCATCAGTGGTTGCCAAATATCACTGGTCACGTTGGGCAAAGACCAAGGAAAACACAGACATGGAATTCATTCACTCCAAGGTGTAGGATTGTTGCATTAATTTGAAACAGGAAGTAGCACTTTCAGAAAGCTGCATTAATGCCTCAAAAACTTGCATGTAGCAATAGCAACATGCTTTCATACCTGTTCTGTTCTTCCTTTTCTCTCTTTCTGCTTTTAGCTCCTCCATTGCCTGAGATTTCTTGTCTAGCTTTTCATCCCGCTTTGATCTCCGCTCTTTGTTATGTGACATGACCTAAAAACATGTACAGAAAATCTCTCAACACCATAAATCCGTAAGTTGAAAGGTATTAAAACAAAGATCATTTGCATACTTTGAAAATTTTTCAAATAGAAATTACTAACATACTCCTTTGTGAAATTAGGGTTTTTTTCAGTTCATTTTTTACAGAGGCTGGAGAGGGAAATTAATCTGGAGCATATTTCTTTACTCTGCTCAATATCAAAAATAATGAACATATTTATAGTTCAACATTTCTGCTACCAAGTCTTAGTCTCAAAATTCATCCTTAAAGTTAAAAAATGACTAGAGAAATAAAACAGAAGTAATTCAGCAAATAACATGTAATGAGGAAAAACTGGATGAATATTCTTCTCATTTGCTGCTTCTGCAAGGCCAAATCGAAGCACTAGTTTTCATTTAGTAGCAAAGAAAAAGGTTATGCTAAAAAAAATACTTAAAGCAGAAACAAAGTTGCTTATAAAATCTGCAAGATAGATCCAAATCTTAAATATCTTAAGTCTACTTGTGTTTTCAATTTCTAACAGGTTTATCTCTATAGAGAAAGCAGCCTCTATAATAAGCATAAAAGACAGTCATTTGAGCTAAGTTGAAGTAATTTCTGCAAGGTACCATAAAAGAACTCTAAATGAGATATTTTTACACATGCACATATGTGTTTGCAAGTACCCTTTGTGTATTATAAATGGACTATATAAGTGTACACACACGTACATATATGGAGTTGAGGGAGTAGAAAAATGAGATTCATTCCACTCAACATGTGCCAAAGGGAAAACTCATCTCATCTAACTCAATTTTAGGTGTTAAACATCTGTTTCACTAGAAAATGACATGGAGTGAATTGTCAGCTGAAGATGCCATCTTCCATTGCACAAAACAATAGGCAACAAAAAGTGTAAACAATCAACTGGTTCTTAGATAGCTGAAGTTAGGCAAGATGAATCCCATCCCACTCTGGGAGCATACCTGCCCTGACCCTATATTAATGGCAGGATCTTCACTATTTGAAACCACAGCTCAGCTACAGAGGCTTCAAAAATTGTTGTTGTCCTCTTTTTACTGGAGAACTACTTATGCTTCTCCTGGCATTCAAGCTTTCCCTTGGCATCCCTGCCAGAAGAAACTAACCATTTTTTCCACTGTAGGGAAGTGCATGCAAAATAATCAATATATAACAGCTGAGCAGTTTTTGCTCTGCTCTCTCAAACTTTTCAAGAAGAGCATGTATGGAATCCTTCAGACTGAATGACAGATGTTTGGTTAAAGGAACTGTAAAAGGTTGCTTTCCTTTTCTTATGTGGGAGGGCTATCACAGCAACCCTAGACATAGCTGCAAATTTGTATTTTCCATTAAAGGAGTATCAGTGCACCCCCCAATAGGCCAAAGATGTTAACTTCCTTAAATGAACTGGAAAAACTGAAGATAGCTTGAGCATATAAATTAACTAAATTCTGATCTCCTTACAACACTGTTTGACATTAAAGGGAAAACATTAGGGGTAGAGAGGCAATATCCCATCTCCTTTTGCCAAGGGAAAAGGGTTTATTACCAAGAACAGTTTCATTTCCTACCTGGGATTCCTGGATCTGTGTGAGTTTTTTCTTCTCCTGCTCTTCCTCTTGCTTTTTCTTTTTCTCTTTCTTTTCTTTCTTTTTTGCTGTTTTAAGTTTTTTCTTGATTTCAAATCTAGTGGCAGATATTGGAACAAAAAGAATGTATGAAAGAATGTTCTTCCTGAGAGAGCTAAGGATTGCTCAGATGCTATCACAGTTGCTATTAGGCTGCAAGGAACACATCAACTGCTTGTTGAACCCTTTTATATTACCCAGTCTCCTATTCCCATGCCCTCCCTTCCCCAAGAAAATAAAGTGAAGGAAAGCTAAGCACACCAAGTGCAGTCCTAGAGAGACCTAACCTAATAGGTTGATGAAAAGATGTAGAAATTACTATTCCACAGAAATATGCCCTTACTCCAGCTTCCTCTTTGCCAGTGCAGCGATCATTCCATGCCGCCTCCAACTCTAAAATCATATGGCTACTTCACATAATTTGAACCTAAACAACTAAAGACTATTTTTCTTTAAAGACACTGTCATGCTAACTTTTTCACGCTTAAACTTCACTTTTCTACTGGCACTGGTCTGTATAAGAATGACTGCAATGTTTTGAGTCCTCCTTCAGCAGCTAAATTCTCATCAGACTCAGTTTCTGCAGAAGAATTTAGGCACTTCCATGTCTACCTCCACGAAATACATCACCTTGATGTTTTATTTTCAGACACTGTATTCAGAAGAGTAGTAATTTCAATGGAACAGTCCCATGACTGAGATTCCACTGCACCATGGACTATTGCTTTAGTGAAGAGTGCATATGAACATCCACAAGAAAAAAAAAACTTTCAATAACTGAAACTCAAAATGTGTTATCCACATGCACACTTCACAGTCCATTTCTCTTCAGTCCTTTACACCTGTATTTTGCAGACAACAAACTGAAGCGTCAGATGAGCTCATTGCCCTTTATGCTTTAACATGAAGCATAATACACAAGGCACAGGCATTATATCAGATGCAATGTCTGCTGTAACCCCAATGAATTTGCAGCATAATGTGCACAAAGAGCTTTTGAAAGATTCAACTTTCAACTTTGCATAAAGTTAAATGACTACCCCACCACCCCTTAGTGCTACCTGCCACAACTTTACACAGAACAGCACAAATTCATTTAAGATTAAATCAGTAACTCAAGCTTTGATTGCTTAACTTGTTTGCAACAAGTATTCTCCAGCATTCATTCTAAAACAGAGACATTAAGTTACCATGCAATAGAGAGTAAAATTTGAAAGATATGATGTCCTTCTATGTGATCTAAATCCAAACTTACAATCATTCTGATCCCTTTGAGGAGAGCAGGAGACCACATAAAATTCTGAATGTAGTGTTAAAATCAAGGCAGGCAGTGCTCTAGCTATGGCTTGGACAAACACAGTTTGGCAGTCACTCGTATTGACATGATTTACTCAATAGTTGTCAGTCCTCTAGGGGAATTTCTCAGCAAGTGAGAAAAGAGAAGGCACTAAAGAAGAAAGAAACCCTAGAAACCTTGCCCCATACATGCCAAACCCTTTTGATTAAGACATATAGGAAGTAAAATACCTTCACTACAAAGAAGCTGCCTGACTGAACAGTGTAATGGCTGCACAAAAACAACAAAACAACAGTACGTAGGTTGAAATCCACAAAAGATTCCATGGAAATGACCTATCCAACATCACTCCTCATTATTACAGTATTGCTATCTTCTGTTCGGGCCCAAACCTCTTTCACACCCATATACAGGCAACCCTAACACTGATCTGTGCTTCACCATTGTTTTCTGAAAAATCCCAGAAATTCATGCACACCTTATGCTTTGTTTGCTTTATTCCAAAGCATCAGCACATGACAGTTAATTCAAAAAAGATGAAGAGACAACAGGCCTTCTGACTGTCTGGAATCTAACCTATAGAGCAGTGATGTAACTACAAGGACAGCTGACAGAACTGTGCATATTCAACAGCTGGGAAACTTTTAGATACTGTCTTCTACATGAATATGCAGAACTCCTGCTGTGTGCTTCTTAACTACTACAGGGACAGCTTACATACAAAAAATATACAATCAAGCTTAACTCACTTAACAGTGCTGAATGCTTGGACCTCAAAGAAGAGAGCACAGTCAGCATACTCTCTATGCAGCCTCTAAGACATTTGCTACCAAATATCAACAGATATGAAATTCACCTTCTCTTTAGCACTTCTCTCTTCTCTATCCGATTAAACAGTTCCTGCTCTCTCTCCTTTTCCGTCATTTGTTCCAGTCGAGCTCGGTCCTCTTCATCTCCCATCAGGTCTTCTCCATAGCCATCATGGAATTCTTCATCTTCAGATGAAGAATCTGAATCTGAGCTAGACGAGGAGCTGTTGCTTTCTGAGTCAGAGACTTCTCCTAAATCAAAAATAGAAGGTAGTGAGATTCAGCTGGGGCAAAGCCCAACCACTTCATTGTAGCATATTAGCATAGGATAGCACAACTTAATTTTACACTTGTCTTCCACTATACTAAAAACATATGTATAATAAAAATTAAGGCCAGGTTGAAATTACCATAATATATGTATGCTAAAAAAAAATTATAAAATCAGTGGTACTACATTTGAAATTGGGTTATAAGTAAAAATTCCTAGTAGAACAAACAAATTTAGAAGGCCTTTTAGTAATGTGTTACAGTCCTCAAGTTAGACTTCTATGCCTATATGCTTATGTCCCTGACAAGTTGCTTATACAGCCATGAATTTGTGTGTGCACACCTCAAACACCACGATCAACCACCACGGAATTGCACATGAATCACCTCATCATAGCAACCTGAAGGACCAAAATTCACCATGTGAAGGCTGCAACACTATGAATTGCTACACCAGGAGATAAAGTTGAAACCAATACCCTCAAGGCTGGCAAGGCCCTGACACTAGCCCTGTTACTGTAAGAAGCCCTTCCAGCTACACAGGGTTTAGGGAACAGCTGACTCCCCAAGAGTATTGGGTAACACCACCTTTAAACGTGATCCAAGACCAAGCACTTTGATTATCTCACCTAATTGACTAAATTACATTGCATTACAAAAGCAGGCCATCAGGATTCCTTCTTCCACTTCATTCTGGTATTAGTATTTCCGGAAACTTCAAGCTTTGCAAGCTCACACTGCAAAAATCCTTGATTTGTAAGCACTGATATATACAGGCACAGTCAATCCATGCCCTTTGTCTGTATCTGCTGTACTTGATATATTTAAAACTGTAAGCTCCTTCATATACTTTCTTAATGTCTTTTTTTAGTATCAATGGAAATGACAAGTAAGCACCTGCAAATCTTCATGGGCATGATGAAAACAGCAGACAGGAAGTTTGCCCAGCACTGAAATGTATTAAGTATTCTTGTAAAAATTTCTGACAAAGTTATAGAATGATTTTTCTTCTTCTGTGTCAGTATAAATGTGCAAATATTCCAATTCAGAGCAAATGCCTGCAAGATAAGCTCCTATTTGCATCACAAACACTATACACTGTTCCCTTTATCATCACAAGAAGTTTGGGACGGAAAAATATGTCAATGAGAATAAAAAATGCTACCCACATGGGTAGATAGGACATGCTAGAAGGAAGCAAGGAATTTTCCAGGAGAAAGTCAAGCAATGAAATGTCATTCATTTTTCAGTTGAAATAGCATTTAGTTTGCAGTTGTAATGGAGTACTCACAGCAATGTTACACTGAATTACATGCACTTCAAGCCACAGCAAATTCAAAAGTTACCCTGACTGTAAGTTACACATGAAAAGTCTTTGAAGACAGTCTTCAACATCACTATGCAACACTACTCTTGAGGGTGCACAACAGCTAAGTTCACTTGGAATCACAGGAAATAAATGCATGTGTGTTATCTCACCCTCTTCAGGTGCCGAGCTCTCAGCTGAGCTGTCTTTATCGGAGCTGCCAGAAGAGGCAGCTTTGTTCATCTGTTTCTTCATGGCTCCTTTCTTCTCTGCCTTACCCGCTTTTCCCTTTTTTTTGTTTTTAGATCCTCCAACGGTCCACTGCAAGGAAGAACCAAGAAAGGGATCATGAGACACAAACACCCCTCTCTTCTTCCTTCTCCAGAACACTGGAGTAAAACCAGCTGAGAAATAGCCCAATACCTGACAGCAAAATAATCATACAACTGTAAAGAGGAGGAAAAAAAGATAAGCCAATCAGAAATTTATCAGATAAATGAGAGCCTTTTACAAGTTTTTTTGCGAGTGTTGTGTGGTTGTTTAAAGTTTTTTCTTTGAAAACAAATAAACTAGTTATAACAGTTGGTAGGTCACTCCTTTTAAAAGATAATGAAGACTTCAAAGTTGGCAATATCTACCAAGGGAGGAGGTATTGAGAATATTTTCCTAAGAAAATAATTTTAAACAACGTGTCCAATGCATTTGTAAAGATTAGCTTCAGTTTACTGTTAAACAAAAGCATCTGATGTTTTACAAGAACTAGTTTCATCAGGAGCAGATTTTACATTTCATGAAGGACACCAATTATACATGACAGCCTTTTCAAAATCTCAGTTTTACCAAAAGTACACAGTGTCTGTATTTCTATGCAATAAGTCAATAGTGCACTCATAGATGCAAGTGGTGCCACTACGCGCTATGTACATGAAGTGGAATAAAATCAGAAGTCAGGAAAGAAAGAAAAGAATACAGTATCAAGTCCTAACTTTAATTTTCTTTTAATGTCATATTTTTAGTTAACTTAGACTATAGTTTCCAAGTACAAGACTTACACCAGCAGACATATGCAGATAGCCATTTTAAATCCCAAAGTCCCAGAAGAACTAGTATTTACCTTACAGTGTGATTTCTTAATAGAACTTTTACATTGTGCCAACTATTGGGTAAAGCCAGAAGGGAATAGAAGCAACAAATATTGCCCATATATTACTTAAAAGCTTTACAATATTTTGCACTTCACCACCTCTCCTAGAAATTCTACAAGCATGAGAACCTCAGATATACAACACACTCTTTATATATATATATATATATATATATATATATATATATATATACATATATATATATACACACACACATACACACCTGTATCTACATATACCTAAATCCTCTAAATACCTGTATATTTTTCTCATCTGTCATGCACATCACCATCTAGTTGAACATGCAAGTACAAAACCAGTCATAATGCAAGTGAGCAAATACAATTATACATAACTGAGATCT
>VXBU01001111.1:124940-147490 GCA_013400315.1 Bombycilla garrulus | reverse complement strand
GGTGTGTCGGTCACGGAGCAGGAGCGGCCGCTCTGAGGGGAGGGGTTTGGTCGCCGCCCCCCGTCCCGGCCTCGCCTCCGGGCTCAGTCGTGCGGGCGGGACCCGGGTCCGCGGCCCAGGCCGCGAGCGGTGCCGGAAGCTGAGGCTGGCGCTACCCCGGCGGGCTGCTAAAGCATTGCCGAGGGGCAAAGACCGGGCTCAAGGAGAAAAAATTCTCCGTTCTCTTCTTGCTCTCGGGTGAAGCAATGAGAAGATAGGGTTTCTCGATCGCGAATTTGCCTCCGATCTGGTGAAGTGCTCGATGGAGCAAAATGTGAATTTCTTCAGTGTAGCTTTAGACGTAATTTGAGTGTGAGACTAACAGTAGTAAATTTTACATTGAGTAAAGGAAGGTGAGTGACATATAGAGGACATGAGTGGGGTGCCTGACTCCATTCTTAAAAACTCAGAGAAGTTGTATACACGTGACATCATTTTTGGTTTTGTTCTATGGCATGAAAAAAAAAACAAACAAAAAATACCCGCCTGTCTACTTTTACAAGTAAGAGAAAATAACCTCTGTACAGAGAGCACTGAAGAGAGTTTTCCTGAAGCCTTATTAAAAAAAAAATACAAAAACAAACAAACAAACAAACAAAAAAAAATTGAATTGCAGTTTTTCATGTTAAACTTTTTGGTCTTTGCAAATGTCTCTGTAATCCTAAAACAGGTATATTGAGGATAACTTGGAAGAAGAATGTGGTATGGCTGCTGCAGGACTTCGTATTTGAAAAGTCTTGTTATCTGTGTCAGATGGGATTGGATTGTCGCTTTTGTCTGTGTGGCAACAGCGTCTGCCTGTTGTGAATTTGTGATTTTTGTGCAGGGAATAAAATATTACTTTTTAGTTATATAGATGTTATCTTTTAGAAACCTGCATGGGTTGTTTTTGCTGGTGTTATTCATAACATCTAAACTTATTTAAAGTGGAAGGGAAGAAGAGAAATATATTTTCTTTTCTATTTTCATTTTTATTTGAAGTAGTTTACTTGGGTTTTCTTATATATGCATGGGGATTTTACACCATGGGGAGAGGAGAAAGCGTGGGGTGGAAGTCAATAAGTAAACTGGAGCTCTGAGGAAGTGTCATTCCTGACGGTTTTTTTCATTCTGTTTTCCAATGACTTGGATTTCTAGCTAATATCAGTTATAAAAGTTAGTTTCATAAGCATTTCATATGTAATTTTTTGTAACCTTTTCTCTCTTTTCATTAAAGGTGAAAATCAACCACAGTAACTTCTGAATGCTAGTTCTGTTGTTAAATTAACTCTCAGTCCATTAATTGCCTTTCTGGGCGTGAATCCTTCAAGTTCCCGGTATGGCTCTGGCTGTGACACTGCTAAACGGTGCTTCCTTCCACGGTGGATGCTGCAGGCACAAAATGTTGCTCTCTTTACTTGGACCTCTCCTCAGCAATTCAAAATTGTACAGCAGCTACAGGAGGCCAGGGGCAGAGCCTGAAAAAAAAGTGTCATGGCAGAATGTAGATTTCAGCTTTAAGAAGAGCATTGATCACCTAAAGACTCAGCTGAGCTTGCTGAAGAAGGAAACCCAAGATTACTTACGAGGATCGAGAGGTCATCCATTAAGCCAGCGCTTGTTGGAACAAACAAAGGTGTTGTGGCAGTTTAGGAGCCAAGAGGACTTAAATAAATGGGTTATTTCCTCTGATGTGGAGATTGGAGGGAAGAGTGAAGTTTACATCAAATTGGGTAGGAATAACCAGGCTGCTGTGCTGTATGGAACGCTCAATACAGAAGTGCCTCGTGACGGGGAGACAGCTTACAGCGGGTACTGCAGCATGAGATCCAGGCCAGCAGTGGTGAGTACAGCTCCCAGTGAGCACAGCTCCCCTCTCTGAATCTCTGGGGGTTTGTGGAGCCCCAGTGACTGCAAGTGGCCTGCTCTTCACTGCTGATCACTTTCAGGAGCGCGGCATTTTCTCTCAGAGATGTAATTGCTGCTGTGCCTGCTTTGACCTGGAAGGAACTTAATCTTCTTGGGTTTTGTTTTCCTTTCTTAGGAAAGGAATAATACATATTTGTTCATTTACTTATGTATAAGAGACAGACCTGTTTGCAGCATCCTTACAAATGAAGGATCTGGAATGAATCTTTATATCCACAATTGGTATGATTAAAATATACATCTTTCTAAATTTGAGGTTAATTGAATGTGTCATAAGTAAGAATTTTCTGGGCTTTAACTTGGTCTGTTCATCAGACTTGGTATGGGTGAATGAATTCATTTTCTCAAGGGAGCAGAAAACAATGTTTTGAAATGTCCTTTTTAAAGGTCTGCCTCCTACTGTACATCAGAAAAAGCAAGACACAAATCTTTCATAGTTAAGAACTGAGGCAAAATAGAACCAGAAATGGGTGTAATTACTATGGATACTGCTTGTTTCAGCTCTTATTTCTAAGCACCCTGAAAAGCAAAGGAACATTTTCACACACTAGATAAAACCCTTAAATATTTAATGTGTTCTGTTGTTTGTATCTTGGCACAAGTACTCGGGTAAAATAATTTCTGGGCAGAATCTTGGAGAGCAGAGAATGTGACTAAGCAAAATCAATGGGCAAATGAGAGACATATGAACGCTGATTAAAATGGTGACATTGGGTCAGATGGGTGGAACAAAACGTGGAGTCTTGTCTGAGTTAAACTCTGAGGACTGCTACTGACTTGTGCAAATGTGACTCAAACTTTCAGCTCCTAATTCTGAAGTAGTGGAGTGTATCAGTCCATCTTTATTTAAGTAAAAGGGCTTGAAACTGTTAAAACCATAAAATCAAGTAGCTACAGGCCTTATATTTATATATTCATAGTCTACTTATTCTGTTACCTACAAGATGAGCTGGTAGAACAATAGCTGATAGGTAACCATAGTAGTGCTGAAAAATAAAGGGGAAACGTGAAATTTTGGTGCTAATTTTGACTTCTTGGCAATTCTGGCCAAGAATAACCCTGCCTCTGCCCCTCATTGCTCTAAATTAACTCAGTGTAGCTCTCTGAAGACTCTTGGATGTGCCATCATGCAAATGGCAATATCAGGATTTTTCAGATCTTTGGGAAAAATGCAATAAAGAATTATGCTTTCAATCTTATTATTTTACACAGTTAATGAAAAAAAAGTTGGAAAATGTTAAATGCTCCAAGTGTTCGTTAGTCTTCAGTTGGGAAGTTATCAAAGGGGACAAATTATTTCAGCGCTTCAATTTCCTGTCATCACTTCTGAATTATCAAGAACTGATCACAGAGCATTCAACTTAATGAACTACATAAGTGGTGACTTATCACTGTAGCATTTGTGTACTTGCCTGGTAGGGAATTCAGTTCTAGGAAGGAGGTCTGATATCTGATGGTTACAAGGCTGTGGCTTATGATGAAAGCGTGAGTCCTCAGAGTGGCAATATTGCAATTTGTGGTCTCTGCTATAGCACTGAAGGAAATTCAGTGAGCTCAGCAGCCAGGGTGATGACAGAGTAGCTATGTTCATACAGTAAATACTATCTGACATAATAACAAGGGCAGTGATCAAAGCAACAATGCTCTGTTCCTCATAATGAAAAGTGTCTCTCTATTGAGGAGGAATAATTCTATTTATCAATAATTTGTAGGGATCTTTTAACAGGAGGAAGTTTTATGACTGGTCAAACTTCAACAGTCTGTATTTACGTGTCCGTGGTGATGGCAGACCTTGGATGGTAAACATTTATACAGACCCTTACTTCTCTCATCAAAAGGATGACCTCTACAGCTACTTCATGTTCACCCGAGGAGGCCCATACTGGGAGGAAATAAAGGTGAGCTAATGAATGTTTCAAACTAATGAGACCGTCTTGAGGTCCTGGCCAAAACATGGGAAGGGGAATTCTTTCAGCATTCAGTTTGTTTCTATTGCTGTCCTCTCAACATTCTCATTATACAATAGACTTGTGCCTTTGGCTTGGGAGTTCCCAAAACTGGTCTAGGGGAGGGCACACTGTGTCAACTGTGTTAAAGAATTTAACAATGTAACAATTAACGTAAATTGTGTAAAACACCCACCATACATTCCTCTGAATGCCTACTGTTGGCTCTTACTGAAGTAGTAGGATGGATACAGCAATTGAAACTTAGCAGGCGTTGCCTGGAATATTCTCTCTGGTAACCATTTTATCTGAAATACAGATGGGTGTAAGCTGATGTAGGATTTGTTCCATGCAGCAGGATTTGCTTAACTCGCAGTTAGACTCAAGAGTTGGGGTTTGTAATTTGTGACTCTTGACTCTGTGACACGAAATAATGCTTTTAAGAAGTGTGAGTTGCGGCTCTTTTCTGGTGCAACTTGGGGACCTTTTGTAATTGTATGATGACAACGGCGGGGAGGTTTACACCTTATGAAAGGTGCAAATTGGTGAATTGGTGTTGAGTGCTCCATGGTACCATTGGCCAATCATGTGGGAACAGCCTATTGTTCCACAGATGAGGAGCCGGGAGGACAAAAGTTGGAGTGACGTTGCTGACTTGGTTTGTGGAAAGCCAGCCCTGCTTTCTTGCTCCCACTACTTTCAAATAAATTTTTACATTACCCTGAAGTGCTTTTCTAGAGATACTGATGTCTGGTGCGAAGTTTGCACTGTGAAATCCACAGCCACAGACTAGCTCTCATATGTACCCATGCTAGACTTGGCAGTAATTTCTGGTTTATGTTTGCATGTTATTAGAAGGAGATATTCTTGATGTAAGCAACCTCCATCTGTGCTGCAGCTTTTCTTTGTGTCCTGACAGGGTAGTGCTCCTGTGTGATGGCCACCACAGGACAGGGTGTGAGTGCAGCTGGCTGTGAGTGGCCAGTTGAAAGGGTTAATGTGGCCCATATCTTTGTGCCAATTTTATGTTCCCAACTAATGCTAGTACCAGATATAGCAGTGTTACTTTGCTAACACATGTTACTTTCTTTTCCCTTAGTTTGTATTTTATATGCTGGTGACACTAAAGTCCGGTTTTGTTCTCTTTTGTTTATGTCAGATTCCATTCTCCAAATTCTTTCTCTCCAGTCGGGGAAGAGTCCAGGATAACCAGCATCCTCTCTGGTTAGACAAGGCAAGTTTTCTGTGGGCTTTATTTGAAATTTCATTTGAAAGGGCAGTGTTAGGAACACATAACTGCTCTGTAAGAAACTCAGAATTTCCTTCAAGATAATATTGGCCCGATATAGATAACTTACAAGTTCTCTAATGTTTGTGAATTTGAAATTGAAGGGCCTCTTCATGTTATAAGGTACTTATTCTCATGTGTGGTAAATGAAAACATAAAGTTGTATATGGGGTATTTAAAATATTTACTAGGAGTTAAAGGGACAAATGAGCACTTGATCTAAGCATCTTCCACTGAAGTTTTGTTGATGGTTATTTTATGTGTAGCATTTGACAGTAAAAATTATGCACTTGCAGTGTAATTTTACAAACATATTTTAAAGAAACACAAAAACCAGGGACGCAGTATGAAGGTAGTTCAAGAAATCTTAATAAAATGTCTTGGTCACACACAGAATATTTGGAGTTGGAAGGGACCCCCAAGTCCATCAAGAGACCTTTAAGTCCAACTCTTAAATGAATGGCCCTCTTGGTACTAATGTATGTTTTCCTAGAAACCTGGAAAGGCAGAAAATAATTGTTAAATAGGAATAAAAAAAGGCAGAAAACAGTCATTGTATCTAGGGCTTGCAAAGGAATGGATTCTTCAGAGCAGACAGTTTAGGTGACTCCTGTAGATTATCTGTAACAATGTGATTTGGAAAAAAGGAGCTTTAAAACTCTCTGGGCTCCAAAAGCCAAGGGGCTGCTTGTAGAGCTTGCTCCTGGGGAAGGAATAGCATTGAAACCATTACAATGATCCAGAGGAGTGTCAGTGCATTTATCTAGCTTTGTTCTGTTATTAGCCCACATTTGCAAAATATATAGTTAGACTCAGTCCACATTTATTTATCTGACACATCCTAGGCATTATTTTCCCAAACTTAGAGCAGTTCTTAAAATCATGGCACTGCTCAGACCTGCACTTTCAGCAGGGCTTTGGGGCAGCTGAGTTCAGGAGGTGGCTGCGCTGGTGACTCCACTGAGCTGTTAAGGATGGAGGTGTTTTGTAACATGTGGGAGCTAAGGGAGCATTCAGGCAAGCCACAGGCTAATAGAAAGCACACCTGAGCCACACAGATTTGTTCTTATATTTAAGAACAATATTCTCTGTTAAAAACAGTTGCTAAGAACCTCGTCTTACTATTAAACTCAGTAAATAAGTTTCATGCCAGCTCAAAATTAAGTTCTAAAATGCCTGGTTCGGTGTTTGCCACAGAGGAGATGGTGTATCACTTTATCTAGAATGATCCCTTCTATCCTTAATTACATCTTTGTTTTTCCTGTTTGTGAAAGAATTGTCATTTTAGGAAAGTGTGTTTAGAAACCCAATTGTGATGAAAGCAGCTGTACACAAACCATGAAGGATAAAAGAAATTTTTACTTTAGGCTCAGGCCGTTTTAAATCCAGGGTTTATTAACACAGTGGTAAAAGGCAAATGTGGACTTATTTCCCACCGGGGTCTGTATTGAAAACGGGGTAGTGAAGTGTTCAAGCCTTAAAAGTGCTGCTGCATTTTGAACAAAGCAGTTTAAAGATGGGTGTGAATGGTGCGTAAAATACACAAGACACAGAGAGATACAACTGAGTTTGATTGTGGTGTTGTAAATACCGTTCTACTCTTTGTGTCTTTTAATTAGATTAGAACCCTTGGGTTCACCATTGGAGATAAAGTAGATGGTCCATTCCAGCTGGAGATTGACTTTATTGGTCTGCTAAATGACAGAGCTCACAAAGAAGAGTTTGCCTATGAAATGTATGACAAGAACACTCCAGTCTAAGGTGGGCTGGTGTCCTTTGGAAAGTTCTTCAGATATTTGGTTTATTTTTATAAAATACTTCTTAGCATGTGGCTTTTAACAACTGAAGAGCCTGTGTAAACATTAAAGAGATAAGTGCATGAAGTGTGACACCAATGGCATCCCTAAACTCCCAAGTACAGAATCCTGGAGACACTGTACAGAGATGGACTGCAATGGAGCTTGAGAGCAGTTGTGATGTTCTTACAAAGTAGTAACTGTTCCTTGGGTAAGTTTTGGCTTCTGTCCTGACCTTCAGTGAAATAAAAGTATTTCATGAGTTTGTTTTTCTGTCCAACACTTCCATTTTCTACATAATGTGGTTTGGTGGCAGTTGTAAAACACTTGTATCTGCTAGTTTTAAATGGAAAAACATATGAGAATTAATACTCTGAGAACTGGTGCTTAAGTGTGACTCAGCTACTGAAATTTACGAAGAGCAGCACTAGAAGTGGAAAAGGCAGAAGTATTTCAACCTTTAACTTTGGCTCCTCTAGATGGCTAAAAAAAGAAAAAGCTGTCACTGCCAAGATGGAAACGAGCTGTGCAGCAGGCTTAACTTTTCCTTTAGAGCTGTTGAGGATAATCCTACAATGTTACAGAGCCGATGTTGTTGGAAAAAAGTGATGCTCCAAAGGAAGGGTGGGAGGAAAGCCCACAGCTCCGTCTGCTCCCCACGGAGGCACAGATTGGCTTACTTAGCACCTTTACAGGGCAGAGCAGATCCCACTTTTACTGTGTGCAGTTAGCCTAACTCAGCTGTGTTATAAGAATTCACAGCCTTCACTGGTGGCACAGAACCTTAATACCTCTTTTTTTCAGAGAAATCCAATTTTCAGTACTTCAAGATAACCACTCAGCACTTGCTTTGTGAAGTGTATGTTTCAGCTGTTATAAATTTAAGTAATCAAAGCACTGATCTCCTCCACAGTGACCTTGTTTAAGGACATTCTAGAAATATTAAATGTACCTGTATTTTATATGGAAGAGACCATAATGAAGCAAGCTGAAACAGGGTCATGTACTATCATTTTCCTTTTGCACAGAATTCACCAGCTTGATTGTGGAAGGGTGAGGGTTACTGTTTCTAAAAATACCAGTGCAAACATCTTTCATGGAGTGGGAGGCAGGTGAGTTGGTGAGGAAAACTTGGCACAGGAAGACACAGCAGTAAATACAAGTGTGAAGAAAGAGTGGCACTGTAAAGAAGCAGTTACCCATAGTATACTAAATGACAAAGCCAGTGATAAACAGAATATGTACAAAATATTTATTTCCCCCATTAAATTTATTCCCTACTATTTCAGAGCATGCAATTATAAATGCTGAATAATTGCCGTAACTTAGAGAATTTAAGGATTGATCTGGCAAACAGGGCAAGCAGGTACTTCCAGCTCTTGTCGTTTTGAACACTGTGGAACATTCTGAAGCTTGCTATCCAGAGCCTGCATTCTAGCACACAGCAACTGCATTCTGATACACACGACTATCCCAAGTTGCAAGAAGGCTTCTTGAGCATCTTTTTTCCACTTACATTTTTTTATTTAACATCTTTTAGTCAAGTAAACTAGTTAAATGAAAACATGAAGCAACAAGAGAGTTCTAAGCCCCTGAAAATCTCATAGCAGTGGAGAAGCTGATCACAGAAACATTATGCTCAGGGCACACTACAAGGTCTCATTAATTGCTCTCTGGATTACACTAGTTAAAAGCAACCTGAACCCTACACAGACAGCACAAGCTTTTGCATGACAGGAAGAGTATTTACAGTGATGTCTTAGCTACTTCTTATTTGTCCTAACACACAGATAGGCCTCTACGTTTTCCAAGAGCATGAGCCTTTTTCTTTTTTCTGTCTTGCTCAAGAATCTCACGCCTTTCGTCCCTGGAGGGGGAAAAAAAAAAAAAAGAGACATGTCAAGTTTTATGAAAGGTAGAGAGACAAGCAACCAAAGGAATGTGAAGCTGACCGCAGCCCAACACAAGTTTAATCAGTGTGCTGCCTTTGCCATAGGCAGAGGTAACAGTACTGTTATGGACTGAACCCAAACAATCAGGCAAATACTTCTGCTCAGACACTCAGGTCTAACACTCGAGGTAACAGCATGCCAATATTGACAGCTTCATCCAAGATAAAGGTAAATCTCCAAACCCTGGAACTGAGACTGTTCATGGAAAAAAAGTCTGACAAATTCAAGGCAGCCTTTTATTGGCTGTCCTGAAATTGAACAGTCATTAGAAGGAAAAATTGCTTTAATATAAAAGTATTCTTTCCTAAACTGCATTTAAATCCTAAGAAGAATGATTAATCATATTATTTTAAGTAACACTATCTATAAAAAGATGAGTGGTGTACTAACCTTGTCTGGAGAGGTGGCTGTTTGTAATCTTTCTTATGTGAACAGATATTGTTACCACCAGACCTACTGAGAACAGCATTTTCTTTAAATTCTCCCCATGGTTTTAGTCGTCCTACAATTCAGGGAAAAAAAAGAGAGACTAGTTTAATAGTTTAGTAAGTAATTGTGTGCTTAACTTCTTATCATGGATTTATCCTAGCTGGCCTGTTTCTGGCTGGTTGTCTTGAAGATGAAATGCCTCTTTAAGCTGTGTTATCAGCTTCACCAGCCCATTCCTTACAAGTAATCCTTCTGTAAGTTGTAACAGGTGACTGTACTTAGAAGTAACACTTCATGCAAATTCAGCTTCAGGCATGAAATTAAAACACCCACCTCATTGTGTAAGGAATATTTCATATTTCCTGTACATACATCTATTCAGTGGAATACAAGGATATTTCTTCATGTATTTATGGGCTTTTCGTCATGAAATCCTAATCTTCAGTAGGAAGGCTCTTAAAGCATTTATTATGAAGAAACTTAACATCAGACGGTGTGGGAAGCCGGAGAGAAAGGAAAAGGGACTGAAACAGACTTCAAACTTGGCTGCACTGTCTGTGTCAAAGCACCCCTGTAGGAGCAGCTGAGTGTCAGGGCTGTGACCAGCACAGGGTCAGGTCACCCTACCTTTGTGTGGCTGATAGCGCAGTGGCCGAGAGAGACTTGCTTTGAGATCAAATGTCTTCTTTCCACTTGTGGGTTCTGCAGATTGAGCTCCAAACTTGAAGGGGGTAAGAGCTACAAAAGGCATCAAGATACCATAATTAGAGTAGCAAGAGCATCAATGTACACAGAAAGGTGCAAAGTGCCTATAGAGACCACACTACAATTATCAAGACCCAAGAGCCATTAAATGCCCCTGCTGCTACCTCTAAAGATAGAATTGCACAAACAGAGCTCACTTGCAATGGGGAGGGCAAGAGTTGCAGAGTACTGGCCCTTTAGCTATGATTATACTATGGAAGAGCACATACAGCTCCATCTGTTTTCTCAGTCCTTCAAGGAAAATGGTGTTTCTTCTATGCCTGTTTGGAACCATGTGGTTTTTCATGTTAAAGAAGCATTCTTTTGGAACAGGCCAGCTTCAGATCAGCATGGAACTTTTGATTGCCCCTTAAAAACATCAGTATTATTATAGAGCAAACCAGCAGCATGGAACTTCTTGACCTGTGAAAATATCCCTGTGATGCTAAGGGTGTCAATGGCTGGATAGCAAAGCTGTGCTGCTGCAGAGATTGTAGGTAATCAGAAGACTTCTGATTTTTCTTAATTTTAGTTCCTGGGTTGATTAGGGTGCTGGGGCTGATAACAGTTTATCCTAAATCACAGCTAGAAGCCTGATGCATTCTAACCCCACAGGGAGAATGAGACCTCTGAGAAGGTGTCAGGAATTCTTCTCTGTGCAGATGGGGTGTCCCTGTATCTGCTATATGAATCTTTTGCTATGTAGTCCCTCAAGGTCTAGAAGATTTTCTATCCTCTCTTCTGCAGGTAGCTAGGTACCATATATTTAAGTCATGGCACCTAAGCATTTTAGTCAAACCACTGGAAAACAAAGGAAACAAAGAAACTGCTGCAGTTTCTGAAGAATCAGTCATAAATTAGACAATTAAATTAAAACTTGGGTCTGTGTGTAATTCGGTTGTTAAAAACTTATATAGAAATTCAGTAAGACAAAAGTCTTGATCTAAAAGAGCCAAATATTCAGCATCCACTTTACCTTTTGATGCAGTAAGATCATTATTTCTTGCATTTCCCTTACTGTTCTTCTGACTTATTCGTTTGCAGCTCTTTCGAGTGTCAGGGGTGCAGATCTCCTCCATGTATGGGGATATTCTAGATGGAGTCTTGATAAGAGAGCGTTTGTGCTCATTATCTTTTGTAGCTTCTGAGAACCTGAAAGGTTTTAGAAGCATGAAGACAAATTTAGTTCACCTACAGGGAATGTAAGCAACATGCCAGAATATAGAAGATTTTGCATTCTACTTTTGTTAGTGGTAGAAAGATTTACTGTGTAAAAGATGTTCACAGCTCATAAAAAACCTAAAATACCTTGCTGGTATCACACTTTAAGTTTTGAGCCAGTGTCAACAGGAGTAAGTAATATTACAAACTACAAAGAACTAACTTTCTTGTTATCTTGAAAAGCAAGTACATTTGGATGCAATAAGCTAGTAGATTTATTCACCAAAATACATGGTTTACTTTAGATCTGGATTCTGTAGTAAAGCATTGCACATTTTGTTAATTTTAAAATTCAAATTAAGAAAAACTGAAAGACAACTAACAAAATTCTTGACCTCAAAGACCTACAAGAGGAAGAAGCTGAAAATTTTGAAACTTACAACTTACCTGCATACCAAGACACAAATATTCTGTATGTATATGTGTCTATACACATTTTTAATGAATACCTATGATTATTTATATATGTGTACACGCATAAAATTCAAGATCTAGCAGAAAGGTCCTGAGAATAAGCTCTAAGTTTGCAAAATTTAGAAAGACAGTAAATGAAGAAAGCTGTTTTTGTGGGCAAGCAAGTTTATGTTGAAATACAGCTTGCAAGGTCCACCACAGTGCAACTTTGGATGAATGGAATTTCAGAAGCAAATTCTGAAAGTAATGTTTTGGTTCATGTAGTGCTAGGAATCAATTAGGGCTGCAGTGAAGACAGCCAAGCTCATCCAAGAGGACACTGGAGGCACTGTATTTTTTACATTTGTTATCTATTAAAATAAAAAAGAGGACATTTAATGTAAAAACAAATCCACTAAGTCTGTAAACTTATTTTGAGCTTTGAACAGCAGAAGACCTGCATTCCAAAGTCAAGTAACTATATATTATTAGACACAAATATGAGAAGTTGCATTATCTGACTTAAAAACAACAGTCCCACACATCCTTTGGTCAGGGACAAGAAAAAAAGCCCCAGCAGCCATGATCTTGGCATGCAAAAGTTGAAAAGTGAAGATCAGAGAAAGTCACACAACCAAGGCCTGCAAACCACCGTGTATTGTTGTTAGCAAAGGGAGAATATCTAATCCGATTTTCAGTCACTGTGGAAAGTTTAGGAAACTGATTAAAGTCAAAATTAGTATAATAGTTAGAAGTCAACAAAGAAATAGTAGGAATAAAGGCTTTCACTAGAAATCCAAGCAAGAGGACATTTATCAGTAGGATACTGTAAGGACTCTGCTTTCAATTCCTTCTTTTAAAATGTTTCTTGATCAAGACGTTAGCAAAATAATTAAGAAGCGAATAAAATGTACTGGTAACAGAATTTCATGAAGTATTAACATTAGTAGATAATTAGATTACTGTGGAGGAATGATGACATGCACATGTTCTAAAAGCAAATGAGATGAGGTATAATAGCACTGAGTATGAGTTCATTCATTTAGCAATTCCTCATGACTTCTGGTGCCAGCTTGGTTCCCATCTGCTAGAAACCATCTGCTTATAGCAGTCAATTGCAAGAGGAACCCTGCTGTGACACTGAAGGGGAGGGGAAGCAGAGGACAAAAGGAAAAAAAAGAACCTAAAAACCATTGCAAGGTTCACCTGGTAGACTGAAGAGAGTTCTGATTTTAAAAATTTACAGATAAATTAATTCATATAAACAGAAACCATTAGGTTGCCTGGCAAAATAGGAAACCTAACATGGTAACAGAAGAAAAATAAATTTGCTTGGTTTTGTGTCATTTGGCTTTAGCAAAATGAAAGCCAGTATTTGAGATTCTTCTAACAGACATAAAAATGAAGAATGAAGACAGTATCAGCACAGTGAGGCTTAAACCACCTACAAAAACCTGGCTGGAAATTAATAATCAGAATTAGTCTTTCATAGTTCATGTTTGGAAGAGAAATAACATAGTAAAATCAGTCAAGGTTGATTATTTTGTGTGTATCATATCAAATGGCTTGCTTGTAGGTTTGTTCTTTTTACCTGACATTCATTTTGGATGTTGAAAGTACAGAAGGATGAAATGAAGATTTCTGGGATAAAATACTCCGATTAGCAGCATTCAGAGAATTGCGTGGTGAGCGCCGGAGGTTACTGGGAGTGGTGATGTTGGAGAATCTGCCTCTTTCTGGATTTGGGCTGAATAAAAATCTTCTGCCACTGGCTTGTTTCTAGGGAAAAGCAAATTCTGAGTTACCAGACTCTGCTGAAAATTTATCTACAAAGCAGCCAAGAGGAAGGGAAAATACACATATAGCTTCTTCAGTTTTCTCCCTTTTTTTTTAATCTTTAAAAGCATATTTTAAATGTAAATATTTTTATCATTATTAAATTGACCTGATATCACATACCTTAGAATGTGGAGTGTATTTTTCTGACACTCTTAAGGGATTTGATTTTCTGGTCAGCACCTATCAATAATAATTTTTCTGAAGTATACACTGATGCAATATAATTAAAAAATAAACGTGGAGTGTTCAGGAGTTTCATTCATTGTTACTGTTTGATAAGGACCTGGCAGTGCTAGAGTAACCAACCTGAAAAATTCTATGGCCACTGACATATTCATTCATACATTCATTGATACATTCCTGTCACTTTTTTAGGCTCTACTCCACTTTGTGAGAGGCCCCCGTTAGCAGCTTCCACCCATGAGAGGGTGAAGCACAAGAACTGAGAACACACGTTGCATGTGTTTTTAAGGAGAATCATATGCAGCCATGGGATGATAGTTCAGCCTCAAAAGAGAAACTTAATATTTAATTCCTGCTCTTTAAAAAATAACCTATCCCCTTGGTTAAATTTTGCAGCAGTTCAAACAGTTGTAAACAAAAGTTCCAGGATATCTTTCACTAAGATATTGTGACAACTATTTTTACTCAAAAACGGCAAGTTAGTTGTTGGTTTTTACAGTTGTACACTGTTAACATGTAAAAACTTGTATAGTTATATAAGTTACATACAAATAACTATATATAACTAGTTATGTAGGACCAGAGTTAAATTTCATTGGTTATAATATTCCATTGCATGTTCACATGACCAGCTACTTACTGATATAAAGAGACCTGGTCGGACTTTTACAGAAAGGCCCTGGAAATAAGTTAACATGCCACAATGGGTTACCTCTTACCTTCACTGCACTGCAACTCTCATTCAGTTTTTTTTTCCTCTCAACGTAGTCAGCAATAGATTCCATTTTCTTGAACTGAGCCTCATGCAACTTTTTGAAGTCTAAGAAGTTAAAAAAAATAAGAAGATGCACAGATCTGATATGGTTCTAAGGAAGTTTAGTACTTAACAGGAGGATTTTGTTACACCTATTGTTATGGCCTCAAAGAAGTCAACACATCTGTCTAATTAAAGGCTGTAGACACAGCTGACCAAATAGGAATGAAAGAATCTATTTCACCAGCTACTTGGTCTGGCCCATTACCTGGAGGATTCTAGAATCATGGTTTGGGTTGGAAGAGGCCTTTAAAGATCATCTAATCCAACCCCCAAATTCTGCAGTTAAAAAAACAATAAATACTTCTACATTTGAGATGATTTAACACATTTTAAGAAGTGATGAAAAGGAGCTTTTACATGAGTTTTTATAAATACATTAATGGCAAAAGGAAGAGTAAGACCAACCTTTGTTCTCTACTGCATGAGTGAGGGAACTTAGTAACTGCAGATGAGAAGGCACAAGTGCTTAACGCCTTCTTTCCCTCAGTCTCTAGGGGGAAGAGGGCTTGTCCTCAGAACAGCTGTCCTGGGTTGGCAGATGGTGTCAGGGAGCAGAATGGTCCCCCATTATCCAGGAGGAGGCAGCCAGAAAACTGCTGAGCCACTTGGGATATTCATAAATCTATGGGAGCAGATGGGATCCATCCCAGGGTGAGGAGAGAGCTGCAGATGAGCTTGCAAAGCCGCTCTCCATCGTCTACCAACAGTCCTGCCTCACTGGGGAGGTTCCAGATGACTGGAAGCTGGCCAGTGTGACACCCATTCACAAAATGGGTGGGAAAGAGGATCCTAGTAATTATAGACCAGTCAGCCTGACCTCAGTACCTGGTAAGGGTATAAAGCAGTCTGGGCTGAGTGTCATCACACAGCATTTACAGGATGGCCAGCACGGGTTTAGGAGGGTNCAGATGGGATCCATCCCAGGGTGAGGAGAGAGCTGCAGATGAGCTTGCAAAGCCGCTCTCCATCGTCTACCAACAGTCCTGCCTCACTGGGGAGGTTCCAGATGACTGGAAGCTGGCCAGTGTGACACCCATTCACAAAATGGGTGGGAAAGAGGATCCTAGTAATTATAGACCAGTCAGCCTGACCTCAGTACCTGGTAAGGGTATAAAGCAGTCTGGGCTGAGTGTCATCACACAGCATTTACAGGATGGCCAGCATGGGTTTAGGAGGGTTAGGTCATGTTTGACCAATCTGATCTCTTTTTATGACCAAGGGACCTGCCTGGTAGATGCAGGAAAGGCTGTGGATGTTGTGTACCTGGACTCCAACAAGGCCTTTGACACTTCCACAGCACACCCCTGGAAAAGCTCCCTGCCACACTCCTGACAGCCCACAGCTTGGACAGGAGCACTCTTTGCTGGGTTAAGAACTGGCTGGATGGCCAGGCCCAGAGACTGGTGGTGAACAGTGCTGCATCCAGCTGGGGCCAGTCACCAGTGGTGTCCCTCAGGGATCTGTGCTGGGTCAGTTCTTCTCAATATTTTTATTGATGACATGAATGAGAGTATCAAGTCTTTCATTAGTACATTGGAGATGACACTAAGCTGNCAGTTTGGGAAGGACATTGAGACCCTTGAGCGCATCCAGAGGCAACGAGGCTGGAGAGGGGCTGGGAACACAAACCCTGTGAGGAACCACTGAGGGAGCTGGGGGTGTTTAGCCTGGAGTAGAGGAGACTCTGGGGTGACCTTATCACTCTCTACAGCTCCCTGAAGGGCGGCTGTAGTCAGGTGGGGGTTGGTCTCTTTCTCCAGGCAGCAACTGACAGAAGGAGGGGACACAGTCTCAAGCTGCTTCAAGGGAAATATAGGTTGGATATTAGGAAAAATTTCTTTATGGAAAGAGTGATGAAGTGCTGGAATGGCCTGCCTGGGGAAGTGGTGGAGTCACCATCCCCGGATGTGTTTAAAAAAAAGCCTGGATGTGGCACTCGATGCCATGGTTTAGTTGAGGTGTTCGGGCATGGGTTGGACTCAATGATCTCAAAGGATCATCTCATCCAATCCAATGATTCTGTGAGCTAATGTATAGTAGTACAACACAACCATAGTAGTTATAAAGTGAAAACTAAACAAGCAGGAGTAATAGCACATATGTGTTCCTGTTCTTTGAAAACCATTAACGCAAGCATTGTATCAAAAAGTCACCAAAATGTTCAATAAACCAGTTTTTAACATACATGCCAGTCATTTACTACTATGAATTTACAAGCAGGAATATGTACCTTGAAGTGTAACACTTGGAACTTTTTTTTGTTTGCTTGCTTTTTAAAGAGAAGATACTCTTATTTGAGCAGCAATAGAAATTTGAGTTGCAAAAAACTAAAGTCTCCCTTTACACAGAGAAAAAACATCTTTCTAAAGATGGTAGGTTATCTTACTTGGTGTGGCAGCTGTCATTCCTGTTATTGCAGACCTAGATGCACGGCCCACACGTAAAGGGATCTTCCCTTCTGCAGGATGAGCATTACCTGCTACAGTAAGATTAGACAATTATTACAACTCCTGGAAAATGATTTAAAGTAATCACAGTGGTTTTAAATATTGTTCCAACATTTGTTTCAAAACACGCTTTATCTCCTCAAAGGGTGTTTAGGTTTTCAGAAATAAAACCAGCTGGAATAGGTGTGTTCTACATCTCTCAAAAATGTTTTAATTTGTTTGTCAGTAACAATATATCTTGGCAAACCACAAGCCGAGCACGAATCCTAAACTCATGTTAAGATTCGTATGATCTTATAAACTTTACCTGAAAAATATTTTACTATAACTGTGCTTGTGGTAAACAAAAACTTTAAATTCACAGGCCTTAATCTGTATTTTTTAAATGTTGATATTAAAGAAGAAATATCTTTTGACCAACTTTTCTGCCACTGCTTTATTTACATACAGAGTCCAAGTTATTTGCATAATTGTCATCTCTGCTCTCAGGTAGAGTAATAATGTTCACATTTTAAGGATTAATTTTCTTAAGAAAAAAAAACAGGTAAAGACTTTACATCAAGTTCAGCATATCCACAGCAAACATTTGCATTTCTGATCATCCACATCCTCTCAAAAGTAAACTTAGATGACCTCAATATATTGAAAGAAATCCTTACTGGAAAAGAATAATGGCATGCAGTTAAAAATAATTGTTGAAAAAGCAGTTTGTCAATATGAAATGCAGACACTTGTTACTATAGCTATAGGAAGAGATGAGCACTGTACCAACTGTCAGGATGACTGCTGCCTCAACTCAAGCATCCCCCACATACCCTACTGCTTTTGTTTTTAAAAACAACCTTCGTAGAAAGACCCACATTTTCCAGTTAGTTCAAAATTATTGGTGGTCTCCCATAAGTTTGTCCTTGTAATTTCTACAGAGCAACAAGAATATCCATAATAAACTTACAGACTACATACACTGAGCGTAACAGAGCAAATGCAGGCCCATATCTTACTTGACAGATCCCCAATATCAAGAAATTATCAGATTGGGTAGACAAACTCATTTCTTCATGTCAGCTACATACACAAAGCAGTGGGGGATAAATTAATTCATATTTTCAGTGGCATTGTGTTTGAAGGACTAAAAATGCTGCCAGATGAGTTCGGGCATGGAAAGTGGAATAAAAAAGTGGAATACATTCAGATACTCTTAGATAGTTCAAGCAAATGGTAAAGGATTCTATGTTCTTTTCTGCTAATTTTATTCTTGGAAAAGATAAAAGTGTTCACCTGTAGAAAAAGATAAATGAAGCATGAGGAACCAAGTCCTCCCTTTCTTGCCCTCTCTTAGAGGCTAAATAACACCTCAAGAGTATTCCAAAAGGCACTGATCCTTTTGGAAGTGTAAAACTCAAATACACTCAGATCTCTGAGAACTCCTTCACCAATAACAAGAGTTCTTAAGTCAAAGCCAGCAAAATTTCCACACTGTAGAATTTGTGTTACAATATGGTAAACAAGTAACACAAACTCAAACCAAACCAATTTATCTTCTGGCATCCCAAAACAAGGTAGTGATCAACAGACACGCCACAAAAATCTTTGAAGACACAATATTATCTTTTGGTTATTTGAAGCAGCATAAATGAAAGTGACTTTTATCCAATTTTCTACTTACGTTTTTCTCCTGTGCCTTTAGTAGAAGCTTTCTCTGCTTGTTTCTTCTGTCTAGTACCCATCCCTGGATTCCCAATAGTACTCTCTCCAGTTATTTGGTTTTTGTTTTGTAATACATTCTGTCCTTTTTTGTGCTCACCCTGAGGCACTTCATTTTCTTTCATTTCAGAATGCACCTGCAATTTAACCATACTCTGTTAAGCCAGTTGGTTCCAACTGGATGTAGAGGAAGGCTGTTGTTCTGAGAACAGTGAGTCAGTGGCACAGATTGCCCAGAGAGGTGCACAGCCTTCATCCTTAAGGGTTCTCAATATCAGACTAGATAAAGCCTAAAACACTGTGCTCTGACCTCATAGATGAGTCTGCTTCGATTGGGAGATTGAGCAAGGAATCTTCTGAAGTCCAAACTGAATTAGCCTGTGAAATACTTACCCTGTTACTTTACAAACTTAGATGTATTTGAAAGCTTTGACCTGCATAGCTCTCACATTTGAGTATAAAATTGCCTTCATAAAAGTTAATTTTTTTCAAGTAAGAATAAATTTACTGGGGATGTTACTTTATACTGTTGTATTTTTGTACACTGTACAATTCTCTAACACTACGAGAGTAAAACTCCTCATTTTCTCATTCCCCTCCTCTACCACAGAATAGATAGTTCTTAAGTTTACCTACCCCTTGTAACCCAAGGAAAAAAAAAATTCTATCTCCATCTCACCTTGAAGCTTTCTCTCCCTCAGTCACACAACTCTCACAATTAAAAAAATTAGGTTTAGGCAATTGTACAACTTCTGCTAATTTTTTTCTATATCAAAAAAGCAAGAACAGCCTTATTTAAAATTCTGAAACTAGTCTAAGATTCAGAATCCTACAATGAACTAGTTAAAGCAGTCTTACACTCAGATAAAGTGTTTGGAATTGTGTATTTCTTAGAGGAATTTATTTTCTTGAAGCAATGACTAGCAAGTAATGTCTGTTTATTATGGGGCAGCACATAGATAGACAAAAGTCAGTGCTACAAACTACAAAGGACCAGTAGCAGAATGCTTGCATATGAATTTTTATGCTTGTCCACACACACACACATATATAAACTGTAAATGGTGACTGAGAAGAAATCAAGTGTGCTTAAATCATGCTCAGAGGAAGGGAGGATAGTCAGCACACAAAAGCATGCAATGCAAATCACCTGTTTCTCATCAGAAAGCACTGGGATTTCTTCACTGGTATTATTTTCCTCATGGGAGTTCCTCTTTTTTCTGGTCATTTTCTTCTCTTTACCACGTCTTTTTGTAATAAAACACATTGAATCAGACATCATTTCCTCCTGATTGCTCAGTTCATCCAATTCAATGGAAGCAGATGCACTCTTTACAGGAGGACCCTGTAGCAGAAAAATACCATAACTGGAAGATATCTGACACAAATATAATTTAAGTGCTCCAAGGACAGTTTCAATTTTATTACTGCAAAAAGTATTTCACACAGAGGATAAACAGCAGCATGCCATGTAGCAGCATAGTAACCAAGGAACTGGCACTATCTAGATTTCCCTAAGCATCATTTCCCCAGAGATCATTGTTTGGAGACTCTAAATACAATTCCTATGATTGGTTTATCATATTTCATTTTAACAGATTGTAAAAGCCTTATATTTTATATTTGAAATCTAACCTGCATGATGCCATGACCCTCCCACATTTGTGAAATACTCTTCACCAATATAAACAAGGCTCCTTTCCTGCTCATGAAAATTTCAAGAAAGCTGTCAAGGTTCACACCAGTTCCTCAAACCCTTAAAAATTTTTAAGGCTTGCACTTAAAGAGAGATGTATTTTAGAAAAAGCAGATAACAAATTACTTTTAACCAAAAACTTCAAAAACATTGCCACACTAAACACAATAATTCAGCTTACAGAAAACTTAAAAAATGTTAAGAAAACAATACACTAAGAGGCAAATAAAGGAACTAACACTGTGTTGCTTTCATCATAATGGAAGTAAATGGTAGCTGATGCAAAATACTTGCCAATTAGTATCTAGTCCCCTTCATTTAGGCATGCAAAATGAATATTTTTATATTTGGTACTGAATAGTGTCTGGAGCCAAACAAGCAAAATTAAGATTTGTTCAGTGGAAATTAAATGTTATTGTTCACAGAGAATAGTTTTGCACTGATGCTGAAAAACACATTGTTAATTTTGGCAGCTGAAAGAAAATCAGCTTTCAGTCATAGAGGCTGCTTCAAAACTAGGATTAGGATATCTATTTCTATCAGTACATAAGTACTTTAAAATAAGGGCACTATGAAGACAAAGGTATTTCTATTACAGTTCCCATCATGGTCAAAAACCTCATTCTATGGGTTACAAATAAAGTTTTATATTTCTTAAAAGCAACAGCTTATTTATTATTTGTTACCATATTTTCACTTTCTTCTTTTGTCCCTTCAAAGTGTTGCTTCAACGATTCCAACAATTTGTCTGCCTGAAGAGAAATCAAAACAACACATGAACCAAACAGCCCATTAAGTCAATGAAGAACTGCGTAAACCCAACCTGCATCTTATAAACTGATCCTAGAAACAAGCAGAATGTTTCCTGAATCCAACAGAGTGAGACATACCTAGAACGTCATTTAAGTCCGTCAATTAGAGAACGTGCCTAAGGCCACAGATATAAATATGTAGCATATTCTCCACAGAGACACAAATTTCCCTGACTAGGTTTCTCCTGATCTCTATTTTCCAGGACGTTCATTGTTTCAAGGAATGAGACAAACTGTTTTAAGACTCACAGCACAGCTGAGCCTGAATTAAATTATATCAAACTTCTGCAATTAATTCTGTCTTGCCCATACTACATGCAAAGAATTATTTTAATCCCTCGCATACTTTCAGTAGTAATAGTAATAAAATAACAATGAAAACACACCACTGATAATTCAGGCTACGACAGACTCTTAAACATCTAAGTGGAAAGGCATGAAAACATGACGAAAACAGCACGAAAACAATCAAAATACCCCAGAACTGACATTCCAGGACAACTCCTAGTCCTGTGAGGACAGGGAGCTGCCTTGTCCGGCCAGTGGATCTTTCTTTTCAGGCTTTATGACTCCTGCCCGTGCAGGCAGCGCCTGCCAGGAGGGGCCAGGCCGTGTCTCCCACGCACCTGAGCTCCGGGCAGCCCCGGGGCGCCCTTAAACCTCTCGCTTTTCCTTAACCGCGACCGCCACACGCGCCCTCCCTTCCCTTGAGGGCCCCTGCTGTCTGTGCTCCTCCCACTCCGAGACGTAACAAAAAAAATTAATCAAACAAACAAACAAAACAAAACACATAACCAAAAAAAAACAAAAAAAAAAAAACCACAAAAAACAACCAAAACCCAAGCCGAACAAACAACCGCAACTACCCGCACCGGGGGCAAACAGCGCAGGGCACAGCCGGGCGAGCAGGGCCGAAGAGGAGAGGCAGCCTCCCCTTCCCGGTGCCCGGGGAACACCGGAGTCCCGCTCTCCCCCGCTCCGAGTGCTTGCCCGCCCCCGACCAGCAGCGCAGCCCCGGCGCGAAGCCTCGGGCACAGCGCACGGGCCGTGCCGCTGCCGCTCCGCGCCCGGGAAGGGGCGCCCCGAGAGGCTGGGGACGGCGGCACCCCAGAACCCGCAGCCCCGCGCGCAGCGCTCCCTCACCGCCGCCCCCGCCTCACCCGGAGGTTGGCCCTCAGCCCGGCGGCCTTAGCGATGCGCTGGAGCTCGGCGTATTTCAGAGCCTCCAGGCGCTGCAGGGAAGCGAGCGCCATGACAGCGGTCCCGACCGATCTGCCCTGCCTTGCCCTGCCCCGCCCGCCAACCGACACCGCTCGCGCCGCCCCCGCCGTTCGAA
>VXBU01001111.1:102553-122979 GCA_013400315.1 Bombycilla garrulus | reverse complement strand
AGCAGTGCGCCGTGTTCCACTGCCGCGGCTGCTGGACGGTGCTGGGGGACTCGCTGCAGCTGTGCGGGCAGGAGCCGCCGGGGCTCGGCGTCCTCGTCTGCTACAGTCAGTGCCTGCTGGGGCTGGTGGGTGCGGGTACCTCGGGGCGCGCAGCGGCGGGCGGGCTGGGGCTGGGGCGGCGGCTCTCNAGCAGTGCGCCGTGTTCCACTGCCGCGGCTGCTGGACGGTGCTGGGGGACTCGCTGCAGCTGTGCGGGCAGGAGCCGCCGGGGCTCGGCGTCCTCGTCTGCTACAGTCAGTGCCTGCTGGGGCTGGTGGGTGCGGGTACCTCGGGGCGCGCAGCGGCGGCCGGGCTGGGGCTGGTCCGGCGGCTCTCGGCTGCAGCGCGTCTCTCTCTCTTTCTCCGCAGAAGTCACCGGCGATGTGACCTGGGAGGACTCGCTGTTGCTCGGCCTCGAGGGCGCCCTCCTGGGATGGTGCGTAGCTCCCGCAGTTGCTGGCATCGAGCCTGCCCTGAGCGGCAGCCGCGCTAAATCGTGCGGGCAAAGCCGGGCTCCGGCCAGGCCGGGAGCGCCTCCGGCTTGTGCGCGGGGCTTCTGAGGGGCTTGGCAAACTCCCAAGTGACTTCTGTGCCTGTTTCACACTTGGGATGGAGAAAGCTTTTGTAGAGAGGTAGTTTCATTTGAAATCAAAAGTTTTGCTGCTCTAACCTCTGTAGGTGGAGAGAAACATTCGAGCAACGCAGTAGGAGACAGATTAACTTACAGGTTCTTTTCTTCCCTTCCCTAAAAGATCTCTTACTTAAAACATCTCTGGGTTTTGTTTGGTTCGGTGGGTTTTTGGTTGCTTTGGTTTGGTTTTTGGGGAAGGGGAGGCTTTTGGTTGGTTGATTGGTTTTTCTTAATACTGAAAATAAAAAACTTGTGCCCTATTCATGAACCTGCAGTTAGCAAGGTTTGGCAACTCAGTCTAATGGGAAGAATGTAAAATGTCATCTAGAGGCTTTACAGAACCAGTAGCTTATTTAAATGATATTTAAAAGGCTGTTTTACAAACTATAAGGACTCGGAACTTTTTCAATATAAGACTTGCTCTTTTTTTTTTACTTTTTTTCCTTACCCGCATCTCTGCATGGGACAATAATCTGTTTTATTAGAAAGAATTTTTACCTGGCACATGCATTGTTTTATCACTTAAATCATGTTTGAGTAGAACAGTATAGATCACTCTGTGATAATATGATGTGCATTTTCTTACTGAATAGCAACTTCACTTTTAGAGAGTACTTTCACAACATGCCAAATTTCTTGTTGGTCATGTTGGTTTTGTACATCTTATTTTTTTGAGAAGGAGGTGTTATATGCCTTGGATTTTGCCCCAGTAGAACTGAATATTTGATGCCCTCTGACAATATGCACCATCTGTGGTTTCAAAAGCTTCTGTTTAGGAACACTTTTCCCTTTCTCCTTTCAGTGCTTATTACTTATTAACCTGTCGGTCATGTGGCTTTGCCGTGGGCTTCATTCTTTATTCTTCTGGCAGTGACCTGGCATATCTCCGAGGCTTGTTCTGTTTCTTCAAGGAGAGCATCATCTGGTGAGTACACTGCATTCTTATGCTCAGTGACTTCACAGGTAGTTGTGAGTTACTGTACAACCAGCCTACAGCTAACAAAAGTGGTTTGACTTTTGTCTGAGCACATTGGTGGGGGATTTTAATATCCCCGAAGTCTAAATTTATGTTGATGTGAATCCCTTTGATTTGCCTAGTGCCTCTTGAGTGTCCTCCTTTTATGTAAGACTTCAAATTTAGTTGTGTGCAATACTGAAATCCCTTCAGTTCCAGATTCATTTAGCTATGGTAAGGTATCAAAGTGGTTCCATGATAGGTTGAGGACTTGACTATAGAAGCTGTAAATTACTTATAGTTGGTGATGAGAGGATCTTGATTCCAAAGTAAAACCATTGTTATGTTTTGAACACTTTAATACTTTTTGCAACAACCTTGTATCTGCTTTAAAAATCATATTAAATCATCTGTCTAAATAAGCAACTATAGGTTTTTTAATTATTTTCTTGTGATTTTTTTCCCTTTCCCCTTTTGTTTTCCAGTTACCTCTTAGAAAACCAAATTATTATAGAAGCTTCTAAGGTGAATTTTCCAGCTGTGGTCTTAAAGGAACACATGGAGAAAGTAAGATTTCCACAATAATGGAAAATACTTTTTAAAAGCCGATCATTTTGGACATTAATTTAAAAACATTGATAAAAATGTGGGGGGTTTAAGTGCCTAAGATTGCGAAAATACTGCCTTATATGATAATAACTGACTCAATGCATGAGACATGGAACATTTTCTAAGACCCCTAAATAGCAGAACATCCCCAGTTCTAGCTATCTAGCTAAATTTTGGCAAAAGTTTGTTATCCTTTTATCTCTATACCTTGCAAAGAAAAAAAAAAACCACAAAAATAATTTACACAGACTTGGCCTAAGTATTACAACTTGTGCTGTCATTGTTGAAGAATTTAAATATATATATATTTTTTTTTATTTGAAAGGGGTTTTTAAATAAAGAGTTCTATTTTTGTGTCTGTGTAAGCTCCAAACAGCATGGTAGTATTTGTGGTTTCAGAGACAACTCCAGGACCTCCCTCCTGTTTTGGTGTTAAAATTGGATGTTCTCATCTGTAACCTGACTAGTTATGTTAGCTAACTGCCTGTGCCTTAGCTCAAAGTTATTGTGTGTAGGAGTCAGCCAGCATATCCAGTATTTATGTGATTATTTGGGTTTGAATTTAGATTTTAGTTTGATATTTGTTAAAGTTTTGTCCTCTCCCAAGTCATCTTCCAGTTTCTGTAAGATCAGAGTGGTTTTACAGGTCAGGTGAGGCTAAGATGCAAAATCTTATCCAGGTAAAACTTTTGAAATGTAGACATTAGTAAGAGTACATGATTGAAGTAAAAATATGATAGCACTTCATTGCAAACACAAATTATGTGACTGGAGTTTGCTTGTTGACTACAACAAGCTCAAGCATCTGGCCTTTGCTTTTTGAGATACAATGTCCACACGTATTTCTAAGCTAATGATGAAACAGTTTGTCCACATACTGTCAAAGAAAGCCTCTGGCTGTGTGGAAACTTGAGTTAACTAGGAAATATCAGATTCATCACAGTAAAATTGCAGCAACTCCATCTCCTTAAATAGTTATTTGCATGATGTCCCTGGAAGTACTGATAGTGGCACACATTGATCCATCTCCAGTTTGTAGTGCAGCCCTCTGATCTGGGTGCTGGTATGTCAGTACTAAACATGCAGTATAGAGATCAAGCCCTCTGTATTTTCCCATCTTGAAAGTGAGCTGCTCTTTAGCCACTTAAAGTGGGGTGTAGGTCATTCAAAGATTCAGTGTTAGGACCTTCTTTTTGCTAATTTTAGTACTCTTAATTGCTTTTTTTTCTAGGTGAAAGAAAAACTTGTGGACTTCAATGGTCGCATAGACTTAGTGATAAAGAAGCTGGAGAAACTGGAACAAAAGAATTATGTAACAGAATAGCAAAACTCTTCAAGAGACCCAGATGACCAACTGTCAGGATATGCAAGAGTTAATACCGATACCCATTTTCAAGAACTGCTGGAGTTGTTTCTCTGAGTTTGATCATTATGAAGAAATAATGCTCCAGAGCAGGTTCGAGTGTTATCTGTCACTTCATCTGTGTGTGTTAAGAACTGATGATGAAGTGCATCCCATCAGGTGAACACCTGAAAATCTGATATACTGAAGTTATGCTTGGAAGACTGAATAGCTCACCCATGCAGCACGTCACTCTCTGAGGCTGTTTAAGTGTGGCTTCGGTTTTGCTCATGACTTCAGGGGGAAAACCAGCCTTTGAAATACTGAAGTCAGGTTTCTGGAGCTATGCAAAACACACTTAACAAGGTGATGATATTCAAGAGCCACCACTACAAACTGAACACTCTTAGAGACCTGAAGCTCTTGTCCTGTCTTTTAATACAGACACAGCGTTAATGGTGGCCTTGGTTTTAATGGCAGCTGGTTTTTGGTCAAGTGGCTCATTAATCACATCTGATATGTGAGCCACTGCTAAATGGACTCCCAAATAGTTTTGAGATTTGCTTGTGTGTGTTGCTTGCAGAAGCAGCAGAGCAGCACGTCACAGATGCTGCAGTGTTGTTAGTGCACGAATCTGGATGGCACCACGGAGGCAGGTTTTGGATTTCAGGGGAAGGGCAACCCACGTGCCTGCCAAGTCTGCTGAAGTGCAGCCCCAGGAAGAGAACTGAGTCAAATTCTGCCAGCTAAGGCTGTGAGGAACTGCCTTGAACAGATTTGAGCGTTTCTTTCTGGAATGTCAACTAGGAAACCAAGGAACAGTTTTCTGCACAATCGTGGAAGCACTGTTTTCCTGAAGTTATGATTTGCCTGTTGCCTTCAACTGGCCAGTTAAGATGTTTCATAAGATTACCTCTCATGGCTTATTGGCACTTCTCTTTTGTTGAAAAATGGTTCTGCTTATTTCTAAACATTCAGAAAATAATTTTACAGAAAAGAAAGCACTACTTACCCTTTGTTACTGGGACAGAATATCCCTAATTCTTGTTTTTTGAAGATTAAGGGCCCTTTTCCTCTCCCTTTTGCTGTTTAAAGGGCTAATGTTTTTCCCTAAAAGGATAATGAACTTTATGGAAAGTTTAGTTGTTGTCTGTAGTAGTCTAGAGAGGATTCTATTTACTTGATCAGCTTAATTCCAGTGATGCAAATCGCCTTCTCCTTCCATATATATGACCAGCAGGTTGCAGGCCTAATTTCTGCTGCTGCCAGTTCTGTCTTTTTTGTAAAATAACTCCTAATGTGCTTGGAGCAGAGGGAACAAAACTTGCTGTAAGACACCTCAGAGGTTTTAGGTGGGCAGCTGGTACTTAGGCTACTGCTGAGGCTGTAGTGCTTTCTGTTTGGGAATGCTGTATGGTCTCATCACAAATTCTAGTACTACCTTTGTAGTATTTCCTTAGTGCTTGTGTCATTGCATGAGTCTAAGAAATGTGATAATGGGACTGTTTGCTTTTGCCATTTCATTGCAGTTTCAGCATTGAGACTGTTTCTTGCTATTTTATGTCTATACTATGAATAATGCTAAACTGTTTTGCTTCATTAGTGTTGATCCCTAAAAGAAGAAGAAAACTGTCAGTTACGTTTTTGTTATTATATTTAAAGTTGTGAAGAAGGAACTTTTTAAATAAAAGCTGAAATTCAGAAATTCATACTGTGCAAATCATTACCAATATTATGTGAGTCCTAGGCCTACTCTTTTCCTTTGATAAATTTTGCATAAAGAAAAACATCACTTTATCTTGCTTGGGTCCTCATTTGTTATGAAGGATTAAAGTAATGATTCCTCAAATTGTATTACTTAGCATGAATTTAAATAAATAATGAGTATGTGCTGAAGCATAGGTGGTAAATTTTTAAATAGCATTTCTGTAATCTTTGAAACTGGGAGGACCTCTGCCAACCACAGAAGAAATTTTTCAGAAGTGCAGTCACCAAAACAATAAACAATACATACATAAAACAGTTTTCTGAGAAGCCTTGTTCTTTTTAGGCAATCAATACAAGATACAGAGGGTTTCTGCTACCCTCTAAAACAACCCTTGAAGCTCTTAACTGATAAGTTATGCGTCTTCGAATGAGTGGAATAACAATTTTTGTTTAGCTGCTGTCTAAATCAAAAGCTCTTGTGCCTGAAGTCTGCAGGGACAGTTGGCCCCAAAGCAGATCTCCAGAATAAATTACTTCAGCTCAAGTTGTTAAGTTTTGACAAAGCTACAGCAAGTACACCTCAGAAGTGGAGTGGAATGTACAGTACTTTGGTTAATTTGTCTTCGGAACAGATGACACATCTCGTTTTAGTGCATTCTCAGCCGGTGCTGCTTTATTGCTAAAAAAATTTGTATACAGGTGCAGAGTTTCCAGGTTCATTTTTAAACAGTTCCTCTTTACAGTGTCAAAATAATAAAATCTTATCTTGAAATCCTCAAAGATGCATAGATATAAAAGCAAGCTGCCTTTTGGAAAAAATCAGAATTTGCAGGGAGACATTCTTTCACTGTTACCATGTAAAACATGTGCAATGGGATACATAGTTTGTAGTCACACCAATAATTTCCTTCACTAATCCATGCAAGAATGCTATCAGAAGTTCAGTATAAGTATTCTTTAGCCTATTAAGTACTAAGGTAATTTTTAGGAATTTATACCTAATACTTCTCCTTTGTTGTTATATTTTTCAAAAGGAAAATAACTTCACTGACATCCTGAAGTAGCTTATTCCCCAGGTTATACTGAAGGGAAATACAAAGGATACAATGGCTTAGTCATTAAAAAAAATATTTAACAGACTTTAAAACCATGCATAGTGTTCCAAAGAATTAAAAATGACTATGGTTAACCACTGGGCTAAATTTGTCTTAGAAATTTTCTTGTTTCTTGAAGAAGTTGGCTCAAAGACTTTCATTCAGTCTAACTTGGGATACCATGGAATAGTTATCTTCTCTTATAATATCCCTATCTTCATTTGGCAATCCTTACATATCTAAAAAGAGCATTCATGAGTAAAACAACAATTCCCATTCTAAACACAAAACAGTGCTTTATGAATGGTTGGCTATGAAGTGTAACAGGAGTTAACTTGACACACCTTTTCTCCCTCCAAGACACTTCTTTCTACTGAAGAGAGAGGACCGAGCCTCTGTACATGGAGAAGCGTTCTGCACAAGTTAAGCCCACTTACAAAATGAAGCTAAGCTACAAGTATGGAATTCTGCAATAACAAGCCAGTATTCTACATGTTTAGTTACAAGTTTTAACTTGGAAAAGTATTAGTAATGTAGGCTATACCACACATTCTCTTATTTTCAAACTGCCAGCAGAAATTGACTGCATTATCCACTAAGAGACTTGAATTACAGAGAACACACTAAGAGTTTACAGAAAAGATGGCACCCAAATTCCATTTTGTTTAATAAGTGAAATAAAGAAAAAAAGACAATTGCAACCTCTGTTGCAGAAGATAAAGACCCTCAGTGATCAAATCTCATTTTCTGTTTTTAAAAATCTCTTTAAAGAACTTAAAAAATATAAAAGATTATCAGTATTTTCAGGTTCATTCCTGCGGATGCCATTATTGCTGGCTGGTACCAGTATGCTTCAGTACAGCTGCCTATGTGGCTAGAGTTACCTGAAAATACTGTCTATTAAAAAGCTATTCAACACCTGAAAAATATGTACTGTGCTTATTAATTTCAGTCTTCCCCAAATAATTTCTCTCACCACACTCAAGCTTATCACCTACTGTCTGACAAATAATACACTCAATTTGAGTCTGTGGTTTTTGTTACTTGTTTGTTGGCTTGGGTTTTGGGGTGTTTTTTTTTTGTTTGTGGGTTTGGTTTTTCTTTCCCACCAGTTGCTCCCCCTGCACCATGTAAGAAACTCTGCACCCTTCTCCTTGCTACAGCTGCAGCAGGTGAGAAACCTCATCTCGCCTCTAAACATGCTTAGTCCATGCCCTGCTTTTGACATGCTCAGGACAGACAAGAGGTTATAAAGGCGAGTTCTGCTGATCCTGATTCCTGATTTACAGTTTTGGTGCCATGCTTCTGTCCCTATCTATACACTCTGCCCCCTTCTCTACAGAGGCAGCACATTCTCTAAAAAAAACCCCGAAATTTGAGAATCAAAGCAGGAAGTTCAAGCTATTGGTATATTAATTCCTATTGCTTCATTATGTATAAATGCATATCTCAATTTACTGGTAATAACTACATTACACTAGACATTTTGAATCATGCATAATTAGAATACTAGCTCTAACATTTGGTTTGTGGGCCTGTGCCACTTTCCTTCAGTTTCTCCATGCAGTTCTTCATGCCTAAGGCATTACAAACTACCTGCCTTTTATTTGATCTGCAAACACACTCATTTGGAGGGGAAGTGGAGAGAAGCAGACAAGATTTACATAGGACACACTGAACAGAAAGTCACCTTCTATCTTTAACTTTAGATGGGGTAAAGTCTTGGGAATCTGTCTCTATTATAACCCAGTACATAGGCTCGGAGACAGAAACACGCTCTGCTGACATCATGAACACTGACACTTTCTCTAAAACGCAGGAGGAAGTGTAGAGACTGAAAGGGAACAGACACCAGAATCCATGGTTAGTGTTCTGCACTGTTGAACAAGACGCCCTGGTTCAACTGTTGGCTTTTGTGTCCCAGTCAAAAAAAGTGCTACAGGGGCAAAATGCTGGATTGTTCTGTGAAAGAATTCCAGTGGAATCTAACTTGACCTGTCATTCTGCAGCTCTGTACCTGACCAGCAAGCAGGAGTATTAGTTTTGGAGGAAGACCAGCCAGTTTCCTAAGGATGCAAGAAGCAGTAATTTCTAAGACTTGTTATACATCAAAAATTTATCTATCTTCAACATTTTTTTCCTTTTCTGCTCCCAAAAAAACAGACTGCCAGCTCTTAACAATGTAATCCTCATGTAAAGTGTCAGTATCCTCAAGCTCAGTACCATTTCTTCTCATCTACTATCAAGAAGTCTTTGCAAGACTTTCTTTTTTCTCCTAAATTTGACAATTACCCTCAATTTCAGAAGGTACAATTCCCAACCCAAGTACCGGCTAGACCTTCTGCACTAGCACTACTGGAGATACAAACAGAATATATTTGTATCATGTGGGTTTAGCGCTGCTACAGGAGGCAGGTCCATGCTGGTCATTACACCTTTAATATACAACACCCAAGTGTGGCAGCACCTAACACTTCCACTTACGTTTAGAAGCTGTTAAATCAAGGAGGCTGAAGCAAAAGTCATGCCAGAGTACAAGAGCTGAAAGGCAAAGGGATTCCTTTTGTTGCTGTGAACAGTAATTCCTAGTCTAGCAGCCCACAGAATTCAGATCTTTATTAAAAGCCTGAACTGGGAAGTATATGTAGATAGCTTGCCTGGCTACATCAGTCCTTATTTCCACCCCCCCTTTCCTGAGTGGATATGTCCTTGAAGAATTCTGTTCAGCAACAAAATTCATACTTCTGAAGCACGAACGTGAATTTGTTTTAATTATTTCATTATTATGTAAATGTACTTGCTGACCACAGACCAAGGTAAAGCCATAATTTCTTTAATGTAATCAGAGAGCAATCAAATGAAGGTCCCTTATTGGCCAGCTCCCAATTTTATAAAAAATTCAATAGTTGGAATTTAGGCTGATTACAATCTTTCAGATCAATTAGCTTTTCATAAGCATATTACATATTACCCAACACTTAATTTAGACATTCTCATGCTTATCCTGTTACTTTATACTGTAAAAATGATCACAGCCCTCACAGTTCCATTATCAATTTACGAAGAGCCAAAGTGCTTCACCCCCATGCTTTAAAAACACAAGCTTCCATTAAGCTGAAAGTCACAGCTTTAATTACCTCAGCTTTCCAGAAGAAATGCAGCCAGATTGATCTAAACCTCTGATGAAGTATTTCTGTTCAGAATACATTACTTTCTGTTGGGCCATACTGTGTCCACAGACAAGGTATCTACACTGGAAAGTGTCAACTAGGAACAGTTTAGAACTCCTGTGGCTTTTTAATGCAACCCTTTGATAGCAAATAATTTGTTGGATGTAGATCTACAAGGGTAGATCAATAACCCTTTGTGTTACAAGAGGTTTCAGAGTACTTTCCTCTACAAAACTTCAGGCATCAACTGAAATCAATTACTGAAACAGTGTTCAGCAAAGTTCACATTATTTTCTGCTGTAACATCTTTAGATATTTGCTTGGCATGTACAGTTCTGCTTGGCATGTACAAATGCTTTGAGTGTCAAGTGCTAATGTTTTAAATTTTTTTAAAGACTCAGATTAGTCTTTATAAACAAAGAAAACAGTAAGTACCTCCCACCACAAAAGCTTCTAACTTCAGAATCAGGTTTTCTTCATAGCACAGCATTTGGAAAAGTTTCATTTTTCAGATAAATAGACCAAGTGCTAGGCTACAAAAAAGAAAAAAATTACAGGGAAACTTCAGCTATCCTTTCAAAGAGAACTGTCTACCCTTCCCCCAGCACTCAATGACAGTGCTTCAGATATGTGGCAAAGCTAATTTTTCTTTTTTTAATATATCTATATCAAGTTCATTAGCTTAGTATTCAAGTGCCAAATTCCCTCCAATGAGAGGAACATAAGAAGAATTCGCCCTTCTTCTCAGGAAGACTCTTCACACAACTCCCTGCAGCACAGAGCGCCACAAACTTATTTGGTTATTACCCACTTACTCTACTGTACAGTCTTGCTAATGCAAGGTATTTACTATCACATGCAAAACAGTTATTGCTACTAAAGTTCTATTTTCTTATGAAATCATCTTATGGCTTTGTTTGCATCAGGGATTCTTCCCCCTACATACTGTGCTATTTTGCATTCCAGTTTCAGAGGTATTTTTCAATTGATTTTCCCAAGCACTAAACTACTTTATTCAATGGTACAGCGATGTCCATTTAGAATTGAACCTGACTCTTAGCACAGGTCCCCCAGAGCTCTGCTGTAAATGGCCCACTTGTCCAATTTTTTCAGAAATTTATTAGATGCAGAGGGTCGTTTGGTTGGTTTTGCTGGGGTTTTTTTTCCCTGTTACATACATTAACTCTGCCTGGATTACTGTCATTGCACGGAAGTACATGCTTCTTGATTAATTACTTTAAAGATATATTGTACCAAAATTACAAAACCAAGCTACCCATTCCCTCCCTCCCCCTAATGGCCATTTACAGGCAGGTCTCAGGAAAAAAAAAAGATGCAGTATCCTCTCTAAGCTGAAAGAGAGAAATGGGTGAAGAGCAGCACTGGCATCAAATAAAAGACTTATTCCTAGGAAATCAGAGGATGCCATCCACAGAGCAATGTACATCTCAAGAATTATACCAGTCTCCTATTTGACCAGTCCAAGCTGCCCACTGAGTGCTAAATCAATTTCACTTCCCCAGTCTAAACTTTCCTTCTGAAAAAAAGCAGAGGGAGAGACAGAAATCATTAAAATTGAGCTTAGAGGCTGGAAAGCAAAACTGGAAGTTACCTAAAATACAAGATATTGAATTTTCAATAATACAGGGGTGGGGAATCTCTGAACCATTGGCTAGAGACAGCCTGCTGCACAGACACAGCCTGCAACATCGTCTTCCAACAGCCTTTGGCCTTATTGTATTCTCTCTTATTAAGATGTATGTAAATGCAGGATCCACCAAAGTTATTTTAAGATTCAATAGGACTTCAGCCAAAAAAGGTTCCCCATTCCTGCAATAATGGATAAAAGTCTTCTACGCGTAATCAGCACATCACGTTTTGCAACTATTAACTTATCACACAATGAGGATAAAGTTCTGCTAGCTATAATAATCATACAGACAGATCTGAAAACAAGAAAAAAATTACTTAACAGATTTTGTAAATGATCTGAAAGTAAGAGATATGTCCAGAATGCACACAAACTCCTTAGCATATTAATACTTTTCTGAGTATATCACAGGATGCGTAATTAATGGTTCAATAAACTTGAAAACGGAAGAAAACACCAACAAAGATTAAGAAGAAGCGCACTGACAGAGATGAGAATTATGGATGCTTGCATTACTACTGCAGTTGGACAGACAAACAAATATCAAAAAGTCAACTATGATTCTATGAAGCCCATTAAGTGAATGAGTTCCATTTCTAAGGATAGCACTGCCATTGTCAAAGGGAGGATACTGCATGTTTAGACCACGTTTGTGACATTTCTATTGTATCCTTTCTAGTGTTAATTACATTATCATCACTGTTTACTAATAAATTTGTCACTCGGAAATTGTAAAAATACTACTAGGCTCATGCACTGATCCTAACATGGCACTACAGTTTGCTACAAAGCACTAATGCTTATGGAACTATACACATCTCAAAATGGAAGACATTGGTGATTTTGTTGTTTTCAAACAACTTGTAACATCATTTTGTCCACAAGTATTAAAATATATATATGTATATATATATATATGAGCTATTGCACATGCCCCTTGTTTTTGTAATCTTTCACATGGGAAGATTTCCAACCAACATAAAGAAAAAGCGGAGCAAGAAAAGGTGAGTCAGATGAAGCAACATTTCCAAACACAGCAGTTCTTTAAAGGTGCTGGCCAGGAAGGTACAGCAATGGGGGTCTTCTGGGCATGCATTATTGGAGTATTATTTCCTGGAAAGCCACAGATCCTCAACCTAATAAAATCCTGATGTTCTAAAATTAAACTTGAAAAGTAATGCTGCTACACTGTCATGAATAGGAGTCAATAAAAAAAAAAATCAGTAATTCTACTTTTTTGTTACAATGCCAAGTTACAAAATATTGAGGTTAAGGAGCTTAGATTATCAGCTCTCTAGCCAGACAAATTTGCAATTTTTGTACATGTCCACAGAAAACAAAAATATCTTCCTGTACCCCAAGTCCCCCTATTAAGCTATGCAAGAAACAACTGCTATCTCTAACATCAGAGGGGTAAGTATGGGCAGAAGGAAGAAAAGAAAATTCCCAGATCTAAAATCAGACATTTCTTATACCACATACTTCCCAACCACTGTAATCCTATGATATTGACAGTATTTTCCATCAATTAGAGATGGATCCTGCTTCTACAGACATCTCCATTAAATGCTATTGACTTCAATGTAAGGAGGCCCTAAAACGAAGTGTGCTTTTCTAGTTGCCTCAAATGCCAGAAAGTTCAGACCACATTCAGCAAAGAAATCCAAAGTCAGACCAAGCTGGTGGTTGCCTCATCAAGCTCAACGTTAACTCTTATCACACAGCTCACCACAATGTTACACACAATTTTAGAGCACCTCACTGCTCATTAAAGTTGGCATTACTTTCATATGCAGCGTCCTGCCCACCACTCTTAAGCTTACACGTCTTCTCTTTGCTTAATAGAAACCAAAAATGGGGAAAGTTGTCATTAATTCCTATTGTTACAAAACAGAGACATTTCTTGGAGGATTAGGACCAACATCAACGCTTGTCCTCACACTGCTATGGAACTTGGTCCCATAAAATGTCACCACATTTTTGATACTAGGTTGATGTCCTGGCAATCTATCACCAGGATTTAAGAAGGATTTCAACTGTTTGCTTTTTCAGCCATTTCCAGGCTGTCTGGCTCTCTCCAGCAGTTTTCTAAAAGGAAAAACAGAACAAAACAAAAAATCTAGAACACCTCCCCAACCATTTTAGTATCTCCCGTATTTTAAGCTAGCAAGTCACATTTTCTAAATCACAAGCTTGGAAATAAGGTGCACTAAAAAGAGTTTCAGATTTGAGGTGGAATATAGTACATATCCCAGTTCTGGTAGTTTTTTGCCAAAAATCTTACTTATTATAGATAATCCCATAGCAGGGAGCACATAAACAACATATGCTCCCATCTCAGAATGACAGAAAACATCCTATATAATCATGAATGATGTAGACAAAGAATCTTGTGTAAACATAAGAACAACCAGATTGTGCCTTAGTTCGGGAAGGAATAAGAAGAGCCAGAAAAAGTAGTAAGTGTTTCTGCTCTCAACTCACTCCTCTTACGTGGCTAACATTCCATTCTCTTGGGCCTGTTTCTACCTAGATGATGGAAACACACAGGTCCTCTCAGATCTCAGTCAAGAAGGAAACAAAAAGCAAGAATCCATCAGCAGTAGGAAAATCTGAAACTGTGTCGAGGAAGCCAGGTGGATAAACTGCAACTTCACAGCTCTGGTCTCTTCCATCCCATCAGAAGTTAATTTCTATAATAAAGAAAGATGTTCTGCTCATCTCTTCTACTGTAGAATGGTCTTGTTCCTTTTGATGATAAGGATTCATAAAAAGCCCAAGGAAGGGAATAATTTGATGCAAACCTAGTCATTATCCCATTACCCCAGAGGCCTTCAAAGCCTCCTTTTTCTTTGCTAAAAATGAAATGATGCAGAGTAATTTCTTCTTCAGGTGAAAGCTCTTCATATCCTGCACTTACAGAGGTTCACACATGCAAATACACATTTTGATCACAGACTGGGATACACAGTATAGACAAAGTGATTCTGTATTTGTTCTTGTGCATTAGCTGCTTTGTGTGAGTTGACATCTATCTACAAAGTCAAGCTTGGGACCTGGACTAGAAAATACCTGTATGAGATGCCCTTAGTTGTTTGGTAAGTTCCTTCCTCATGTCAGAGCAGAAAATGTTCTGGTTTTCCTGCTGCAACTTTTCATATATATCAGGTCAGTCTGACACAGAAATGCATGCAGACATTTTATCTGCTAGGAATTCCAATTTGACACAGCGAAGTACTTAACCTTCCTAAAATTAAGAAGGAAATACCAGTGAAAAACATCAGCTCCCACTTGCATCTGATTACAAGGTATTTTTCATTTTAAAACAGAACGCAGAAACCTGAATGAAGAGCTGGCACAGAAGACATTTTTTCAGGAAAACAAATGCTGATTTCTGTTACTCTACTTTTGAGTTTTGATAAAACAGTGGGCTGCTTCTGTGGGGGAAGTCATCTGGTGAATGAAATGTTTGGTGAGATGATTCAAACAGAAGTGGACAGATCTTTGTTCGTTCAGCTCCATGGAAATGAAGGACGGGTTTTGCTTGCAAGAAGAGAAATATCCACATTTTATAGCCTTTGAGCAAGTAAGAGGGCCACCTTCTTAGGAGACGATCTAGAATTCCAAATTAAAAAAACAGGGAAGGTAGTTTAGGAATCAGAATAAAATACAGTCAACATTAAAATGCCCACCAGTTCACTACTTTAAAAACCTGACTCTAATGGATAAAATTATCTGGTTTCAGAAGTTACAATAATCCCTTGGTCTGTAAGATTTTATATCTAATTTAGATGACCATAAGCTGGCTGATGAAACACTTAGAAATGCCAAACTATACACTTACTCAGAAGCCATGCAGCTAAAAATACACCACTGATAATTAGCTGAGGGGCTTCAGCCATGTCTCCAACACAGCGCACGACAACGAGGCAGAGCAGAGTGCACACAGCAGAGAGTGAATGCACTCTGCTCTAGCAGTCACAGCTCCAAGAGATGTCACAAACTATCACCCAGCTAATCATGAAACTGTCAGTGCCAGAGAGGAAAAGAGCCCTTACGACAGTTTTAAAATCACATACATTAATTAGGTTTTTACTTTTACTCATTTCTCCCCACTCATCTGCAGCACAGACAAATTTCAGTAACTCATCTTTTCACAGATCTCCTGGCCTTCCAGCAGTGATACTCACCTGGTATTATCTAGTCACAGCAGCTGTTAAGACACTGTATTTTTGCATTAAGTTGGAAGCTAACATTCCAGCATAGGTATTGCCAGAAATGCTTATTACCATTCTTTTGCACTAAAATAGGAGATGGAAAACAGAGAAAAAAGGGGGGGGGGGGAAATCTTTCTCATATACAAGAACATGAGAATAACTAACCTCTTCCTCTCTTTTCCCTGTCTGTATTTCTTATTTTAATTACCTTAACCATTCCGCTGATCAAACCCAGAAATAGTCTTCCAGTGACAATTTTCAGCTCCTGTGTTAGAAGCCATGAGTAAACCATGAAAATGGAAATACAGCACATGCCACCACTGAGATCTCTCTTGAGTCACTCAAATACTTCAGCTGATCATTGGGTTGACCGTCGACACTCAGGCTGTTGGGAAAGTTTTTATTCTTATGAAGATGTGGAAAAACAGACCTGGAGAGCTGCAATAAAATATGCCAAAGGTTTGTAACACAGAGAACAGAATATAGCCCTTTGTTGCACACCTTAACTACCATGATATCTTTATTACGTTCACTGGGAAAAAAAATTGAAAACTACAGGAGTTTACTGTAATCTTAGAAATTTTGAATGTACTTTTTTTCTATTTGATAATTTACATTTGATTATTTTATCATTCCTCCAATCCTATCATTTAACAAATAACACTTTTAAGATAATTATTCCAAGTTAATACAATGACACAATTAGTCTTAGAAGAGCAAATGACATCACAGGACAGGGATTTTATAACTTTCAAAGCACTTATTCTTGTTAGAATATATAACAGTCAAATTAATGTTTCTTTAAGGTGAAGCCCAAGCTAAAAGCTGACACTGTGGCAACATTCCAGTTCCCTGAGAGTACACTACAAAAAATTAAAATCTCAATGACAGATTTCTTTGGCCAGGAAAAGGGGAATTAATCAGCTGACAAACTTGGTAAATTTAGTAACTTATATTTAGTACCTAAGTAACCTTACGATTGTACTCACCATTTTTTTTGATAATTCCACATCCTCTTCAGTCAGCTTAGAAGAAAAGAGATGAATAAACAAAATTAAATTTGCATTCAAGAAGCAACTCATCATACATGATTATCTACACAAGACACAAAACATTAGTTGTACCTTCCAGGAAACAGGTAACATTTTTAGACTTCCTACATAAAACATGCTGATGTTATTTTTTTAAATTACCAGATATACCCCCTCCTTTAGTTTAAATCAAGAGAACTGGACCCAAGTGTGGAAGAGCCAGGACACACAAACTTCAAATAAGAGCAGGCCCACATTTCAGTTTCATGGAAACTGAGATGGACACGTTCTCAGTCTCCAGTAAGGAAAGAAAGTCTTTCATGTTAATAACAAATTACTGTAGTGAGAGTGCCGAGTTGACAACCTAACTGGAAGAATAATGACTTGCTATAAGTAGAACTATCTCATCACACAGAACCTAAATTATTCAAAATTCCTCAGCAAAGTATTATTAGCTTCCACACTCCTGCACAACACAGCATTTCTACAAGCACCATGCACCTGGGAGAGCTGAACATTCCCATGCTGCCAGTGCTGACCCTTCCCTCAAGAACTGGCCAAGCACTATGTGAGTCTGAGACACTGAGAAACCAACAGCAAATGCTTCACCAAAGAATTAACTTGAAAAGGAACAGTAATAATCCCAAATTGCCTTACCATAACAGAAACCACATAATAGAAACCAATCCAATCTTTGGAAAGCTGGGTTTTCTTTCACTAAGACTATGAATTAACTAAACACTAAAGTAAGTCTTATTAAAAAAGCAGCTGGTGACATCTAAAGCAACTCAAGCAAAGGAATGGTTCATCCAACACTGAAATTCAGTTAGCTTTAACCTACTTTTTTAATTTTAACAAGTTCACTGACTTTGAATGCCCCAGTTTTTAACTACTCTGCTTGATACACTCTCTGGACGACTTTCATCAATTAAGTGAGCAAAGAGTTCACAGCAATCCAACAGAACTTGCAAATGCAACTGGATACACATCGAGGTTATTGAAAATGAGCAGGCACTAAGACTGATGGTGACACTATCAACCCTTCAGATAAAAGCTAGGGCACATTACAAAAGAAAAAAATTGCTATTGTTCTTGTTTCATACCTTACTGAACATACAGTCAACTGATGTGGAGCAAGAAATAACTGTGAAAGCTCAACACTGCCTACATGACTCCTTTGTTAAAAATTCAGAAAGTACTCTTTTCATTAAGTCTTGACCTATAGCCCATTCGTTTTTTTTTTTTTTTGTTTTTTTTTGCTCTACCATAGCTAAAGATTAGTTTCCATGAATTTTAAATCTCACATTCAGATAGGTGCCTATATCCAAGAATTTTGCCAACTTCGGGAATTCCAAAGCCAAAAAGAGATTAAGATATATCTCACAAATAAATTTACCAGCAAAACTGCAGTGTTTGTCTTCTCATATATATTAATATGCTGTATTACCAATCCACCAGTAGGGCAAAAAAACCCAACAAAGTCAGTGTTCTGACATAATCAGCCAGACTGTTGGATGCATAGCATGCTGCTGTGGTGCTTGGCTTCTGAAGAGACATCTCAGGCACCACACACACTCCACCTTAATTTTTTGTTTCACTCTGTATTTTTAAATAAAACCCCTTTCCTCTTTTTCCAGGTTTCCAATGCACAGCTACTTCATTGTTGGTACAATATTGTAACAGTACTTCCTACCAGAGGAGAGAAAACAGGGAAAACTGCTTAAAGATGAGCTTTCACTTCCATGATACACATACTGCAGGAATGAGCTCTAGGAATACTGTTCAGGCAAAGAAACAACCTTTCTTCCACACTCTATTTTAGAAAAATCCTCTTCTTTTTTTTTAATCCCCTGAAGACTATGCAGGTTTTTCATCTTGCACTCACATAACCTCTGGCATGTCAGGACTGGTTTCAAATACTGCTGCTTTTTTAGTTTTTAAGAATGAACGTGGGAGGTGTTCAAGTGATACTCCAGACTCTTCACAAACTTGGTCAGGACCTTTTAGCCTTGGCTGGCCCATGACTTTTGACACCCCTCACTAAGAGGTGACTACCATGAGATGCATAGCCTGTTCTCGCAGATTTTCACATGCAGACTCACAGCACTGTGGACAAGACTGTAAAGCAATGCATATTGATTTGACATATACCAGAGCAACAGGAAATTCTGATATTATTTTTTAAGATACTACTTCTCACAGCTCTTATGCACCAAAAGCAATTAAGGATAAATATTAATCCATATGAATTCCTTATTGCTAAAATAGTGTAAAACTTCACACAAAAGCAAGCTGATTGCTTATTATTCTTCTAACAGTAATATAAAACAGAATTATCTTTATATGTAGCATGCCAAAGAGAAACCCCCTGGCATATTTTTAAAGTTCATACATAGATATGTTAAGTAGGAATATAAATCAGTAGCAGCACACTGTGTCTTTATGGTATGCTGCTCCTAAGCTGCTATTCCTGTTACTATGTGAGTAATGTTGCACAGGAAAATCAGTAATACGTTCCTTAGGAAATTTTTCTCCTAAGTAGCTACTGCTTTCAGAACTAATTATAACAGACAAACTTATATTTCTTTTGAGTTATTTCACCAGTTACAAACAGCTACTTCATTATTAGGTCACGTGTGCTAACACGCCACATCTCCACAAAATCTAAAGCTGTACTTCTCGCTTAACCACTTCACCTTTTTTCTTTCACCTGACATGCAGATTGAAAACACAGTCACAATTCTAGGAAGAACTCGAGATTTTAAGAACTGCTATCAAATACAGAACACAAGGAATCTCATGCTAGTGACACTAATTCTTTTACTTCAACTAAGAAGTGCCGATACCCCCATTTTTTTCCTTCAAATTTAAACTAAGTACCATTCTCTAGCACAAAATACCACGGGCAATTTTGAAGAATTCATGGCATACCCGGCCTGCATGGTTAGAGTTAGTGGATTTAGCAATAGCGTCACATGTTTCATGGTGTGTTAAATTCCTTTTACCTTATTATCGACGACCACATGAATTTATAAGGCTAAACTAAATCTCAATATAATCTCTCCACTTTCCACAGAACTTGTTTCGCAGGGTAGATTATTTGTACCTGCTGGTTCTGTCAAACAACTAGGAAGCCATCCCCTTTGTGCGCTCCTGTGTCAGCACTACAGACATCATAAAAGGATATAACCATTCAGATTAGCAGAATTCATCCAGCCCACGGATCGCATGAATAAGAACGGTAACAGCAGCGTAGCTGTATTCAGCGCTACAATTGCAGCCACACACGCGAAGCCTCAATTCAGATGATACATTTCGATTTCCCTTCCCCGCGCCGCTGCCAGCCGCAGCTGTCTCCAGTCGGCTGCGGGGTATCGCTGTGCAGGGAGCAGGCTCTCCCGCTCGACCATCTGCTGCAGCCCGGCGCCGGAGCCGCAGGACGCCCTCGTCCCCAGCGCCGAAGTTGCTCGGACTTTTCAGGGCGGCGAGCGGGTCGGAGGGGCCCGGTTCCGNGGAACGAGCCCGAGCCCGAGCCCGGGCCCAGCCCAGTCACGGGGCGGGACGGGGAAGCGAGTGCGCGGGCGCTCGGTCCCAGCCCAATCAGGGATCCGGCACCAGGCTCCGGGCTGGACGCGGCCGCTACTCCCGCCGCACTCACCTGAGCGCGGCCGAGGCCGCGGGGCCGCGGCCGGCCCGGCCCCTCCGCCTCCTCCGCCCCTCACTCCGCCATTTTCCCCTCCTTCCCCCGGCCTCCCGGCGGGGGCGAGCTTCGCCCGGACCCGCCCACCCGGCCGCGAGCCTATTGGGTGTCGTGCCCGTGCATCAGCCCTCCGGCTTTAGCTGTGATTGGCCAGCGGCGCCGTCCATCACGGGGCTGGCCTCCCACCCGCGCGGCGGCCTTCTCTGATTGGCCCCGGGGATGGCACGGGCACGGGATTGGCTCGGGCGGCGCGAGCGGGACTGGCCCGGGGCGAGTCCTC
>VXBU01001111.1:83388-102506 GCA_013400315.1 Bombycilla garrulus | reverse complement strand
GGGACTGGCCCGGGGCGAGTCCTCCGGTGACCTCCACCGGGATTTAAAGGGGCCGCTCCGCAAGGGCGCCCGGCCGGGAACGCCCGCTCGGGGAGGGAAGGGGTGCGGGGACGGAGGGTCCCTGCAGCACCTACCGAGCTCACCGAGCTTCGTGGGCGGCTCGAAAGGCGGCTTTCAGTTGTTCTGCCTTCAGTCGTTCTGCCGGGCTTTTATCATCCGCAAAAATAATTTAGGTTTTTTTTGTTTTTTTTTTTTTAGCAGCGGTAATTTTGCACTTCAAGCTGACGGGTGGATGCATGGAGGAGTGTGAAGAGGAGTACGCACCCATTCAGAAAACTCTCGAGAGACACCCCCGTCTCATCGTGATTCATCCCAGATTACTACAAGCCATTTCACCCGAAATCTTAACACGTGTGTTAAAATATTTAATACAACACTTTTCTGCCGCGTCACGTTTCAGAGCAGACTGGAATGAAACACTTTGGCTAACTTCAATATTATACCCGCATTCTATTTACAACCAAAGCTGCAGTTTCAAAGAACCAGAAGCAAGTTTTTATGTTCCATTGTACAGTTACAAAAACTAACGTAATTTTTACTCCAGGTTTTCATGAGTCAAAGCCTGTATTTGGATTATTTTCTTTTCCCAGAGTTGTTGCAAAGCTAAGGGGCCTACAGGTTTGAGTACTGATTAGATACCAAACCTAGTTCTGCTTTCTACAGTCTTCACAATACTCTGGTAACCGGTTGCAACCACATATTTTTGCAGTCAAGCCTCCAGCCAATCTCAACATATCATGGGTGCAGATTTGAAAACAGACTATCCCTCAGTAGACTGGAGAAAGGTTCAGCTCTATTTAAAATCCTCTCCCCTATACTACTTTTCCAAAAGACAAAGATGAAATATTAAGTAGCTCTGCCTCTGAGCTGCCAACACTTTCACCTTCAAGATGACCTCTGCTCAAGACAAAATACTTCTATATAAGCACCCAGGTATGCTAAAAATACTACTTTTGTGAAAATCTGCTTGTAGCTGTACAGCTTAGTTTTGAACAATTTTAAATTTAATAAATTTAAGACCTCAGGTCTCTAAAACTCCTCTTACTGTCTACCACCTTTTAAACTAGATGTTATATATATAGTTTTCAGAATACTGATAGTTATTTACATGTGATTTATTCTGCTAATGACAAAGTTAGATTCTGCTAGTTGAGAATTTTTTATTGTAGGAAGGTTGGTTGTTCTTTGATTTTGTTTTGGGTTTGGTTTTTGTTTGTTTGTTGGATTTTTTTTCAGTATCTATGTTGGACCATTTGTGTTCACCTTCAAGCATATTCGCAAAAAATAGCTGACATCTGAGGTGGGAGCCTGTAGGAACAAATGTCACAAATGAGCCCTGCGTGTCCTCTTCTGGAGCTCATGTTTTGCACTGGTTTCTGCCAGCAGAATAAAGGATTATCAATACTCTGAAAACAAGCTCATTTATAAGAAACGGATCTGTAAGGCCTGCTAGCAGCATTCTTACTGGTATTCAGCTTTTCTAGTAATTAAAGGATAGTTGGTTGCCATACAGGAAGAGCTGGGGGGTGGTTTGGTTTTGGTTTTTGTTTATACAGTGGAAGGTTTATTTATGGATTGATAAATACAATATCCAGTCTCACTGGGACAATAAGTCACAACTGCAGGTTACAACTATAGTGTCAGAAGGCAGCAACACCTACTTCTAAGTAAATCACAAAGCCCACAAGCACTTTTTACGCCCGGATAGCACTGTTACATTCCTATTTTACATGAGGCAGTTAAAAAAGTATAATGTTTCTTTCTCATAAAGAGTAGAGGTCTTTAATTTACATTTCCTTCTGGAACTGTGCTGCACTCTGCAAAACTATAAAGTGCAACATTTTACTTTTGAATTCCTTTATTTAAAATAAATCAAAAATCCTTCAGATATTTCCATGTTATCCTTCAACAAAAGTGATGATTAAAGGAACTGAGAAAAAAGGAAATGCACATTTGACAGTGGTTTTGAGTCTGGTAAGTATTTATAGAAACATTAACACGTGACAGAGAAGCAGTTATAACATCGATTCTTCAATAAAGAAGCTCCCAGGGTTTTTTGGTTTTATTGGAAGGATCTCCCAGATTGTGGAATGCTCCAGCTGAACTACACGAGATCGTTTGTCAATCTAGCCATAGAAAATTGTTACTACTGAACCTTCAAGGATTCCAATCTCTTGAATTTATCAGCATTACATTAATAGTATTAATCATCTTACACATTCTGGAATATCTGGGATAATACAATCTTTCCCAAATTGTATTCTTATGCCAGAGCTTTCTTAAATATAGCTACCACCCTCAACACAAATATAACAGACCAGGACTTTCATACTGGAAAATACAAATAAGTACTCATTATGCAGGCCACTATAGTTGGGAAAAAAATCCTATGAAATCAGTTTCATGATTTCATGTTTCATGACACTGTTACTGGGGGCAGTTACAGAACTACAAATCCAGATTTTGGCATGACTGGTTTTCTCGCACTTTGCACACTGGTAAACAAACGGACACTTTCAGAAGCAAAACCACCCTGATGAGGGGAGGAATCCTAGATGAAAACAATCTGGAGAGGACACTTCATGGTCCACTGGCTGTCAAGCCTGCAAGCTATGCAAAGGAAAGAAACACATTTCTGCTTCTGCTACTAGAACAGTTCAAGTGACAGTGCAAATTTCTTATTCCTTTTGAGAACACCAGAGCCTGTCTCCACCACAGATCCTACTATTATCCCTGTGAATTCATTCCACAAAGAACAAAATCTATTCACAGTACTTTAAAGTACTCTAAGCTATCATCATACATTTGTGGTAGTTGTACAACGAAGCCAAAGAAATTGAGAAGTTCTCACGTAAAAGGCAGATTTAGAAGCACTGAAGAAACAAATCTGCATGTAAACAGCCAAATAGGAAAGGGGCAAAAAATATTTTTTTTAAAAAGGCAGCTGTAATGTGGCAGAAGTAAATAATTATCAACGCACCTAGTATTTGAGTAGATGCTTGTCTCCAGAATGTTTCAGAGGGCACTTCTGTGGCATGTTCCTGTTTTTCCATTCTCAGATTCAGAGCTCAAAAGAATCAGTTTGTAGATTAAACAGTAGTGTATAAGGAGAGACATTTTTACTGAAACAGTAGTGCAGAAGGAGACAAGAAAAAGGGCAAAAAACCCAGGATGGACATTAAAAAAGCTCCTTTTCCAAGTTGCATGGCAGCCACTTCCCTTTGTTCCTGTTGCACAGGGAATGTTCACATTGGAGAACAAATCAGGGAGGGGTTGGAGATGTATGTGCACCAGTAGCAATGCTCTGGGGTATGGTGCTAAGGAGAAAATGAAGTTCTATTCATTACATAGTTGGAGTAGAAAGGAATAGGCTCTCCATCCATCAGTGAAGGAATCGAATACTCATTTTCTGCTCTACATCCACCTTCTCCAAAACCTGCAATAAAATTGAGAAACAGCTATTTAAGTTATTGTACATCTTTCCTACAAGGTTTCTTATTCTAGGATTGAGGAAATGGGCAGAGACATGGGATGTCTTCAATTCAGCATGCCCGTCCTTCATCTAGACTGCTGTTTCTCATTGTGGGCTAAGGTCTGTCCAAGGGAAGGAACTTCAGCCATCAAAGCCGCAAGAAAGCTGTCGATCAAACTGTAACTAATGTGGGTTCAGTCTGCCAACAGCACACAAAGGCCTAGATTTCCAAAACTGGATTGTGTGGTAATGCCCAGCCAGGAAAAACAAGGGAAAAGAAAGTAGAGAAAGGGATGTGAGCAATCATTGAAGAGCAAAAATCAAGACCAGAGCACCACTAATGTAGATAATTTTAAAACTGGGGTGTCAAGTTCATTCACTGAATTGCTGTTAACACTGCAGCATGAAGACATTACTCTGCTCTAAGCTGTTTCAGGCAGTAGACTTCAGTGCTCCAAGATGAGAGTAATTTATGTTTGAAGAGACCTCTGGAAGTCTTTTAGTCCAATCCCTCAATTCCTACATAAAGCAGGACCTGCTAAATCAGGTTGCTCAGAGCCTTGTCCTGATTAAGCTTTAAATATCTCCAAGGAAGGAATTTCTACATCTTTCATAAGCTATGACCATCCCCTTAGTAAAAAGTTTTCCTTAAAGCTAACCACAATTTCCCATGTTACAACTTGTTTCTGTAGCCTTTTTGTCCTCTCCAAGAGAACTCTAGTTCCTCTTGTCAATAGCATCCCATTAGGTAGCTGAAATTGTTCTGCTATAGGACAACTTTCTCCACTGACTATCTAATGGCTCCCTAATACTACCTACTACTAGAATTACTAATTCAAAGTACCACAGCTAGGAATTTGAATACCAGTATTAGTTGGGTTGCTAACAGATGAAATCTAGAAGTGAAAGCTGATCAGTGGTATTACAGCAGAAGAATTAATCTGTTCTAACTGTGCTAGTCAGGCCACTTGTGTAGAAAGAAGCAGTTGCAAAACAAAAAGTGAAAATTCTTCCATATATTCAGGGCTCTAGCTTTATGTAAGAGCATAAAGTAATGTGTGGACTAATTATTAGCACCCTGACAGTATTAAAAAAACCCAAAACATGACTAATAAAGGGATAAAAAAGCTAGCAGAAGGCTTTGCTCAAATGTAGGCACAACTATTTCAACGACTTCCTCTCTGTTCCCATTTGCATTTGTCTGAATGAGTTGCTCATTACTGAGCAGTTTCATTTAGTCATTAAAAACATAGTTTACAAACCTTTACAAATTCTGCAAAGGAGATGGCACTATCTCCATCTTGATCAGCTTCCTGGATTGTCCTGTCAGCAATGCTGCCCAGCTGTTCATCAGAAATATTTACACCAACCATCATCCGTAATACCTGTAGCATACAAAATAACCATCACTGACATAGAAACAGAAGTATTCTTAGTGCTTTCTGTTTGTGTGTACTGTCAAAATAACACCACACAAGATTTTCACTGAAGTAATTTCTAGCCAGACTTCTGTTGTTCTTTGTAGATTAAGTCTTTCAGGAAATACAGGTATCTTTTGCAGCCACTATTGGCCAAGAATCCTGCATTTTCACTAGGCAGCAGGAAGAGGCAGAAGGAAGAGAAAACTATTGTAACTAAGAATGAGTAATTTTGTCCAATGCTTCTATTTTTTTCCCCCAGAAATCATACCAGCATTTAATTGAATACCTGCTGTTTGAGATACCTGCCTACAGGAATCTTGAAAGCACACAATTCCGTGACAACTGCCATTACCTTCCACATTCAGTAAAGCATTTTCTGAGCAGAAGGAAGAGGGCAGTTCCAGTCAAAAGCAAACCTTTTTCTTACATCAGGAACCACAAATTGCCATGTGTACTTCCCAGAATTAGCAGCATGTAATTACTCCTAGCACAAGCCTAGTTTCATACATATGCAGCACTGATGAACTCTGATTACCTTTGCTGCAATTTCAAGAAGTTTTATTCTATGGAGAGGATGCACAGAGGATCAGGCAAACAACCTAACCTACCTCAGAGACTGAACTTTTGAAATCCTTTTAGAAGCATCTTTGAAAGCTATAGAAAGTAGTTCTTAAGGAGCTCAGTGTATTTGTTGAACATTTAGGTGTCACTTCCAACAGAATCTGCCTAGCCTACTAAATAAGAATAAAGTCCCATACCATATAAAGCTTTAAGGCAGAGGAAAGCAAAGCCACCACATGACTCCATTAGTTCTTCTGAGAAAACTTGCAACTCTCCTCTCCTAAGTCGGTATGAAGTCATAGAGAACATCACAATTGAATCATTCAAAGCAGCCTTGTGCTATTTACCTGGAGAAGCTCATCTCTGGAAATCTTGTCATCTTTATCTAGATCGTATAATCGAAAAGCAACTACAGGAAAGAAAGAAAGAGCAGCTGAATTCAAGTGCCATTATCTTTCTTCACAATAAATTTAGCTAAAAGAAAAACAACACAACTAAGTACTTGTGAATTATTTTAAGAGAATTAGTTTAGAAATTTAGTTCACCATAAAACTTATACTCAGTTCCATAGACTGTTATTACCACACACAGGAACAGCATTATTGCCAATAGCAGAAAAATTTTATGTTCAAAAGCATTCTGCTTGCAGGATATTTCCTCAAAACCCCAAGTCATGGAAGAATAATTATCACTAGGATATATACAATCCTTTAATTTCAGAGCCAACCATTTTTACTTTACAATTCATTCTCTCTGACTATAATTCTGGATGAGATATGACAGAAATGTTAAGTACTTTGAGGACTGTTGCCAACCTTGATTAGAAAGAGAGAGCATTCTGCTCATATACTATAGGCAGACATCCAAATACTTAAAGTACTCAGGTGAATGTGGGGAAAAACACTACATTATATGGAAGAACTGGAGAAATAAGCAGAAAAATTCATTCATGTGTGGAACGTGTCTTCTAAAGACGAAATTATTTTGAAACACTTCTGTTATGAGGCATTTTGCAAAGTATATATATTCCTCAAGAGTCGACCTATTCCACCAAATTCTAATATAACAATGGCTCAATTGTTGACATTCTGAACAGATAAGATTTTAAGTAAATTAAAAAAAAAAAAATTAAAAAAAATCGGGCATTAGAAGAGATTATTCTGCAGGAAGTAACTGTGCAGAAGATCCCAAGCTCCTTTCCTCCATTCCTAAGGAGGAAAAGAACCCCAACCTAAAAGAAGACGGAAAAAGAATTGATTCTATAGGAAGGTTCACATTTCTTACAGTGGAGCTTGTTACTTCTGCTGTTCAGTGGTTCTGGTCCATTCTGGTCTTTGCTCTTTTCATTATCTTCTATGGGTCGGAAGTGGGCTAGTGTCCTCATGAATCCACGGAAATTCACCTGGTCCTCTCTGTGGAAGCATTGCAGCAGGTCAGTTTTCGGCATACCTTATACAGGCTCTTTATTTCAGTCACAAAGACTATTAATATCTGAAGCATCAAGACCATGGGAACTCTTCTATTCCCACCTCCCCAGGGTTTGGCTGCCTGTGCTGTTGCAAGCTGGGATCGTGCTGTTACAAAGTATGATGTGTAAAAAAAAGGAGCTGTGAGAAGTCTTATTAAGGGCTCCCTTTCCCTTACCTGCAAGGTCTGTTTAAGCTGAAACCCTCACCCTTAACCCATGGCTGAGCTGTGCTGCTGCTATGCCTGAATGTAGCAATAATCTTGCTGATTTGGACCCCGATTCCCTGCATTGACTTGATAATAGTTTCAGCACTGTCAAGCACTGGGCTGTTGGTTGACCTGACAACAGTCACTGGACATGCTCTGTTTTTTGTGTTCAGGTGCATGCCCTTCTTCAGCAAGTACATCACTCCTTCCAGCTTTGCTGACACCTTTGGCTGCTGTCTGTGGGGCTGTCATTGCTCACTGCTCTCTGACTAAGAGTTCTCTTCTCTAGTTGCTGTGGGAACCAGCCATGTAAACACTTCCCAGGATGCCTTCTTTCTATTCAGTAAGCCCTGCCTGGTTTTAGCTGATATTATGACTTGATTAGACAATTCAATCTCCATCAATCAGTAATGACAACTGTATTCAAGAAGAGCAGCAGATTCCCTAGAACAATCCAGAGAGCTATAATGAAGAGACGTATTACTGAAAATTTGATCATCTCTTTGGATGTGTGTTAGAAGTGTCATAATCTGTACCTTAAATGTAATAAAAACCTAAAATCAACCAAAAAAGCCTATCTAATAACAATGGTACACTTACTATATCAGATATAATAAGACCAAATTAGTTAATTGTAATGCTACGTTACACAGAATAGTATTGATACAAGTTTGCTTTAAGAATCAAAGTCCATTACAGCCTGTAATTTCTTCAAGTGTTCAGTAGTTAGGAAGAAGAGTGGAGAACTGCGACACAAGCCTGAGTTTGTCAATAAATAAAGCACTAATAAAGTCATAAAGTTATTTCTCATTAGAGAATTAAAATATGCTGAGGAAACTATGTACCCACACACACTGCAGGGCAAGTTCGAAGTCGTCAGCTATTAATAAATTCAAATTCTGTGCTTTAATTATCAGCATTTCCCTCCTATGAAAACTTCTGTCAAACTACAAATTTTGTGCCTGCTCACAAATCCAGTTTGTTGACACTCACCCTTCTGGAAAGAAGGCGTTGATAATTCTGTCTCCGAGTGGATTGATGGCAAGCTCTGGAATCCGCTGGAAGTCTTCACGGCTAAGTAAAGCAAGAACACAAGTCAGCATAAAGCTGAAGTCAGAGAAGAAGCTACTTAAAAAGAATTCACAGTAAAATATCCGTATTTCTGCAGCAAGACACTTGGTGATTTTGAAAATGCAACCTTTTAGATCGTGTTTTCTTTATGACTAATGGCACAAGAAAAAGACAATGCCAAACCTATATTGCATTACAAACTAGCAGTGCTCATTTATCATGTTAACAACACTTCTCAGACACTCACATCATTTGTGCTAGAAACTTTACTATAATGATGCCAACTAGTTTGCAATGTAAGAAAAGGAAAGCTTCTGAAGTTGCTTTAAAAGAAATTATGACTCCAAGATAAAAATATTGATTGGGGTTTTTTAATAACTATTTTGGTACTTATTTATATGAGTTGTCATGACTTTTCCAGACTGCCTCATTTCAGATTCTGGAAAAATACCATAAGTCATGGTCAATGCATACCATAAATCATAATTAGCATATTCTAATATATTTTTTGTTTGTTTGTTTATGCAACAAATCCGTATCTTGTAATAAATGCCAAATTTCAGATTGTTTTAGCTTCATCCAAGCAGTAATCCTACTTTAAACTGGCAAATTTACACTTTTACAGGCACCTGTACACCACATAAAATTTTACCAGTACAGGCAAATACTCACTGCTCTTGCCAGCCGTTCTCTTTTCTGGTCATGATTATATGTACACAGCACAATATAAACATAGCTATGCTTACATTGTTATTCTTCTGATCTGAAAGACAGCATGAGTTGTACTGCATACACATTTTAGAACAGTATGACATGAACACAGGCTTCATTCTCCTGTTAGAACTGCACTAGTATTTTCTCTTTTTCTTTCAACCTAACATACTGTCAGTGACAGGAAAGTGGGTAATCTTGGTGTGACCAAGGCAGACACACCAAATGTGTTTTAGTGAGCACGTTTGGTTGGTTTGTTTCTCCTTACAACAGACCACAGCAATTAATCAGTTATTACAAGATGTACTTTATAACAATCTAGATTTTAAATTGCAGAAGGAAGGGGATTAAGCTGTAAAAATATTCCCACCCTATTCTGTCTGGATGCATAACTTGACATATCCTGCCCAATCTCCAGAAATACTGACAGTTCTCTTCAAGCCAAATGCAGTCCTGCTTGTTTTGGAGTCGGGGTCAAAGTCTCAAACTTGGTTACTGAATGTTTGCTACTTTTCAAAACTATGCTCATTAACTTAACTGGCAATGAGGTCTGACTCATCACATCATAAAACCAAAAAAACTGACTTACTGAAGTAAACACAAACAAATTTTGAGCTTATTTAAATACAAAACCCTTTTATAATGCTATGATATTAAAGATAGGGTGAAATAGAAATTGGCTGACTTTATCACCACTCTACCTCGGGAAAGGCAGAGAAGCAAGATATTCTAGTTTTAAATGCATTCTAAAGTTCTTTTTGCACCCAGTCAACACCACAGCGCTGTTAGACTCCTAATTACAGTGCATCTGTTACAACATGGTTAAACTGTCTGACCTTCTAACAGAGTGACCTGACCCTATTTTTAAGTTATCCCAGCAACCTTCTGCTCTGACCAGGTCTGTGTTATTTTTAATAGGCAAAGTTAACATCTGTTTAGCATGATCAACTTGTTACCAGACCCTTCAGGACTGCTGCATTTTAAGCTATTGCTGAAGGGCAAAGTATGCATTAGTGATTTAAGCAGGAGCTGCAGTGATGTGGAAAGCCCATGTCCTAATAAAAATATTTTAACAGCAGAACTTCAATGTCAATGCTAACTTTATAACCTAAAAGCAGCAGCTGCCCTCTCTCCTATGTAGAGCAAAATCCTAATGTTTCAGAATTTTTTACTTGCATATCATGTCTTTTTAGTATTCAGCCTCAGTAGACACTTGGCATTTCAGCCTCCAGTGATTCTGTTTTCTATCAGAAGATTAACAATTAACCACAAGTAACTGCCTGGTTTCTAATCTATTTGTCCTGCCATTAGCAGGGTTGCAGTAGAGCACTTTTGCTTATTAAGAGCACATTACTGAGTGCATGGTATAACTGAAATAGCTGCAGCAGCCATAAAAGCAAAGGAATGTGAAGGAAGTTATTCTCCACTTTATAAAGCTAAGCTTTCCTGCAGTCATTAGGGACCAACTTCACCTGGCTGAAGCTGGCACTTACATGAAATTTAATACCCTCTACTTCTTACGTGTTCATGGGCAACAAGGCTCTTCTATCTTTCCATGAACTGGTTCTTATGAAATCTTTGTTTAAATCCAACAGGCAAAGCAACCTTTAACTACACAGGAACATTATGCAGGCCAGCCACTTAACATAAATACCAATGTATTCACAATTAGATGTAATTTGCAGCAAAGAATTTCTAGATTCTAAGCAAGACAAGTATGCCTAAGCATGAGTATTCCCTCCAAGGCACAGAGCAGATCCCTTCTGTAACGGTGGTTCTGCCTTATCCCAAAGGCTGCAAAAGCCTGCAAGACTTTTTCCCTTCCATTTCTGGTTGTTCATTCTTCTGTTACTTCTAGATGGTACCAAAACACTGTTTCCTCACCAGAGATAAGGAGAGGTATCTAGAGCTAAGGCAAAGTAAAATAATGGAAAGGAAAAAAAAACCAAAAACCCCACATATATGCATATCAGAAGTGGTAAAGGAAAGATGCCCAGAGGATACAGGTAACAAGAAATTACTTGAAGAAGCGAAGCAGTAAGGTGTATACAAGTTGGTCAAAAACATTTAAAAGGTTAGTACTGAAGAGGTTCCATTGCTCCCTTCCCTTGCTAACATAAGTTTTGTCATTCATCTAACCTTTTGGTGGTCTAATGCATCCCCCATAAAAAATTCCCTACCTTCCTCCTCTCCAATTAGCTTTCTGTTGAATTCACAACTTAAGCCACTTCAAAAACTTCAAAAAAATGTAAGAGCACCAGAGCTGACAATGAAGGGCTGGAAGCCTGGAGAAGTTATGGGGAAAGAATACCAACATCCCCTCCACTTCAGGATTGTGTCATCCATCTCATCTAACTCCATCCTTACACATGCTCTACACAAATGTTAAAAGTTGCTTAACTATCACAGCACTAATTGGTTCATAAACATAAGGCCAAGAAGTACGCAAAAAGGTGATAATTAGATGAGCAATAAGGAAGGAAAGAAAAAAGGCAGCATGCATAAAGTATGGTTGAAGATGCAAGTATAGACTATTCTAGTACCCTGTCTTTTCCAATCCAAACCCATATCCTTCCTGCCTTTTCTATTTTAGATAGAGCTAAAAATGCTTTGCATTTTCTTGAGCAAAAGTAAAGAATTCCACATGCAGAGAGCTAGCTTTTACGTTTTGCAATTTTGCAGTATCCTTCTGAACTAATAAGAACAAGCCTGACATCCTCCCAGACCCAGATGGTTCAGTCAGCTGACAAAGACTGACAGATGGCCCGGCTGGCTCATGTTACCTTTCCCTCAGGATCATCTAATATATTTTTTGCTCCAGCAGACATGTATAAACAGCTTTCATAAACATGAGACATGCATAAACAGCTTCGTGTGTCTATTCTCTGTAGCCACTAGCTTTCAGAACATTTTCCCTTCCTTCCTTCTTCCATACTTACCAGGCTATACCAATTACTGTACAGTAAAAACTACTTCTCAAGTGCTTAACCTGTCCTTTCCCCAGTGCCCAAGAAACTACTGTTAAGTGGGAGGTTCCAACAAAAGTTACATGCAAAGAGAGCAGTTTAGTTAAGTACCTGTACATGTCTGTCTTAGTGCTACTTACTAGTAGATAAATTTTGGAACAAAGGTGTTCTTGTGTGGTGTACACTACAGTACCAGCCCAACAGGGAGACTCACTAAGCAATCCCATACTTACCTTGTTCATGCTACACTATTTCCTCATGTTGGAAATCAGCACGTAAGTAAGGAAACATGCAGATTGTTTTCCTCCTGAGCTATAGTTAGGATGTAGACAGAACAAGTGTGTTCCAGATTTCCCAATTTAGATGTAGCTATGGACAACCAAGGGTATCAATCTTTTGTTTTGGCAACTCAGCATGTCACAATATTGAAATCAAAGGTGACGAAAGAATTTTCAAGAACAGTTTTGTCCTGTCTTTTCCAACATGGTTTTGTTCAGATGGTGGAAATCTGAGGGAACTTACTCATTTTGTTTAAGAAAAGTGAAGCTAAAGAAAAATATACAATTTTTCTACACTTTTAAATAAAAGTGAAGGTAAACCTGACATTTTTACCTTTGCAGGTGAAAATGGCTGTAGTCACAGAATAAACATGAGAGGGAAAAAAAGGAAGCAAAAACCAAAAACATTTTGAAGACCAAGTTTTGTTTTTATCAATAACCATCTCTAATATTTTATTTATGTAACTCTTTAAAAACAAAGTGCCTTGAAATTGCACAGAGGTACACTGGATATAAACATCTGGCCATGAAAGATTTCTGCTTTTGATTATAGTTCCAGAACTACCAGGTTTAATCATCATCTACCAGATCTTCTGTACAAAGCTTTCTTTACTTTGCCCTTCTTCAGAATGTGATACACATTTAAAGATTTATTTCATGCCATAAAGAACTGACTAACACTTCTTTTCCTAATCATGGTCACATGAGTGATTTTGTCACATTTGATTTATAAGTCAAAGGTGTAAGTCATCCTTACGGAAACAATAAATCTTGCTCACAAGAAACAAACAGAAGGCATACCCTCTAAACTGTTTGCTGGTAGCAAGCAAGTGATAACTTCTTCTTACTTGTCTTACAGCAGCAAGTTCTCTTTGACCTGTGTCTCAGAAACCAACATCTATGACCTTCCAAGCTGTAGTTCTTGCTCTCTCCTCAATCTTTATTTTCCAGGAAGTAGTTTTCCATTACTTAAAACTTAATGTCTGCATTTTGTGGGTACCAGAACAAGTTTAAAAAGTTGAATGCTACTCTTAAGTCAGACATGTTTGAGAGCTATGCTTAGGGGCCAAGACTGCAAGTTAAGGGGTCATAATATGCACAATTGCTGGGATTTTCCAAACAACCTCCACTTCCTTTCCTAAGTACCACATGATTATCAACAATGGAAGTCTACCTCCTCCTGATGCATAATACTGTGAAACTGAGCATTGTGCAACAGACATTCATAGCATATTTAGTATCAATTACTCCTCTTACATAAACTGAGTACAATCACTTTGACATTTATATAAACCTTGTGGATTTGGTCAGCTAATCTAGTGTTGGAGGAGAACACAGAAGAGTTGAGGAAGAACATGTTAGGTTCAAATTGTGCTAGATTCATCCAGTAGCCACCCCCTTTATTCATCAATGAATATTAAACTTACATAGAAAGTTTGAAAAGTCTGTTAATGCTCTTTTCCAAATAATTTTAAACATAATATCCACAATCTCATCAGTTGATCTCTACATCAGAACTGCCAACGCTACAATTTATATAATGCATTGGTTTTAGTGTCAGAGTGGGCTTTTGGAAGTTCCTGCATATCCCATCCCAAGCCAGATTTTTACATGGACAATCCATTTAGTCATCCCTTCAGCTAAGAAAGTCTAGAAATTTACAGTAGAGCCACAGTCCAAATCGTTGAAGTCAATCAGCTTCAAAACCTACACAAGGCAAAAGGGGAGGGAGAATACTTTTAACCCAAAATAATCACTCCGCAGTCCTGTTTATGATACAATTCCACATCCAATTACTTAAATGCTGAGAAGTCAGCAGTTTGTGGCACCAGAAGGAACTGCGCATTTCCTTCAGGAAAGGAAACTGCAGTGAGCCCAAAGGGCTGCCAAAGCCCATGTGTCTTACAGCTCACCACTTTGATCTTTTAGGGGGTGAGTCCAGCATTACAGTTAGGTTGGTTTATAGGTAGGCCTACAGCTTTTCTGGGTTTATAGTGCATCCTACAGCCATATTTTACAAGATCACATACAAAACCTCAGGTGATGCCTGAATCACTGAATTTGACTGGGATAGAGCTGCTATGAAAGAAATTAACTCTGTAACAGCCAGATCTCATGTTATGCTACAGCAACGTCCCTTTCCCCTTCCTACTCTCTCCTGTATTCTTTTCCAGCTTTCCTGTGCACTGTGGCTATATGGTGAATGGGAAACAAAATCCATGAGAGTAGGGAAGGCTACAGAATGACAGCAGGCAGAGATATCTTTTAACAGGCCATCACCGCACCAGTTTACCTTTTGGTTGAGAAATCTCTTTCCAGCAGACTTGGTCCATCAAAATGAAAAATATTTTGAAGATGAAGTTAAAGACTCAATTTAATTGACTAAGCTGTAAGAAACCAGTTTATTTCTGTAGTTTTCAAACTGTAGACAGGAAACAAACACTAAAGATCTTAGAATGTCCTGCACTACCACATTAAAGAATAGAATGTTTGTTGAGTCACAATGACTTGGTCCAGTTCTTTTTTTATTTTTGAGCATACTAATAGATACGACTGTTCAACAAGAGGTGCTAAGTTAAGTATTGTAAATAGATTGCAGATCCAAGTAGCATTTAAAGACACTGGCTATCAGAAACAAGTAAGTATAGATTTTTTTCCTTATGAAGGCCAGGATAAAGATGACACAGCAGAACTACTCTCGTAAAAAAAAGTAGAAGCAACATATAAGAATATATAATACAAAGGTATATACGTACCTTTACATATAAAGGTAAGAAATAATTTAAGTGTTTCACAATTCTGAACATTTTTATAAGACTTCAAATACCAAATCTGAACCCTCTCCTATTAACTAGTACAAATCTTCAGTTTTGGTTGTACAGTTGGTACTTAGAGCACCTCATTTCAAGAGTTAAACCTTTCATGTAGATAGTAGGTATGAAAGAACCAGTTAAAAGAGCCTCAGTGATTTACCAATGAGAAAAACACACAGACATCCTGCAACAGCAAGCCACCAATACAGCTGTGCCAATGCAAGTACAGCTGAATTACCCACCTAAGAGTGCCATTTTCTCCTTTGTCCAGGCTGGTGAAGCGACTGTACAGGCGGGTGATTTGACTGTGGGAGACTGAAGAAGAAAGGAAAGATGATAAATTAGCATGTCAATGATTCCTCATAGGAACAGGCCTCATTACACTGAACTGCGCTCTTGCCAGAAGCTGTGCTCAAAAAAAAAGAGTTCACACAGAACCAGTTACATTGAAAGTACATGACAATGAGCATTTAGGGATTTTGTGAGCTATAGATCACAGCTTAATATTCAAGAATCTACAAATAAGCTCATTCTTCAAAAATCTGCCTGTCTTCTACTCATTTCTATTTTTGATCTTTAACGATTTTTGGTTATCTGACTTGGTAAATGTAAATTAAAAAGAAAATATATTTGATTCATAGTTCCACTTATACTTCCTTTATGGCTAGAAATAATCTGGACACAGCCTACACTAATTACCTCTGTATCACTCATGACATTAAAGACCCTTGCTATACTATCTTTCCTCTTCTTTTGCTTATCTCTACTCCCATTGTCTTTTTCTTAAAGACAGAAAGTGAACTCAGTTTCTCTGCATCTGGAAAGTGGTAAGAGAGGCTTTAATTTTTACTTTACTTTTCTTCTGTTACAGGCCTGCTGAAATCTGAACATTTTGGGGTTCACAGAATAAGAGAATAGCCTGACTTGGAAGGGACCCAGAAGAATCACTGGAGTCCAGCTCCTGGCCCTGCAAAGCACCAGCCCCAAGAATCACACCATGTGCCTGAGAGCATTGTCCAAACATCTAGTGAAATGTGTCAGGCTGGTGCTGTGACCACTTCCCTGGGGAGCCTGTTTCCAGTGCCCATTCACTCTCTGGGTGATAGCCAACCTAAACCTCCCCTGTCACAGCCTCATGCTTTTCCCTCAGGTCCTATCACTGGTCACCAGAGAAGAGAGATGAGGAAGGCTTTGTTCCAGAATTTGAAGCCAAAGATAGATTTATTATTAAATTTAATAGTATTTTTTAGATCCTGTATTAAACCAGCAATACTTTGGTGCCCAGCCCTGTTAAGATCTCTCTGCCTTCGAGGAAGTCAACAGCTCCTCCCAATTTAGTGCCTCTGGCAAACTTACTTAGTATGCCTTCGAGTCCTGTGTGCAAGATGTTTACAAAGATGTTAAGGGGAACTGGCCCTGAAATGGAGCCCTGCAGAACCCTGCTAGTGACTGGTCACCAGCCTGATGTAACCCCATTCACCGTAACCCTTTGCATCCTACCCAGGAGCCAGTTGCTCACAAAATTAATTTCCATTTCCACAAAAATAATGTCCAGGCTTCTAGGTTATGGAATTAAAAATTAAGAAGCCTATTTCTAAGGAAATTTGAGAAGGAGTTGGGATACAAAGCAAGCAGAAAGTTATTGCAGACTTTAAATCTGCAGTTTGAACCATAAATTACAAAGGCAATATTAAGTTCAGCATAACTGTGTCAATATTACCAAGGCACTAGACAACCCAAGATATTAGACAACTAGATTTTTAGTCTGTGATGTGAGTGGGATAAACCTACATAGAATAGCAATTCCTTTAACACTGAAAGAACGCTTGTCCTGGTTTCAGCTGGGACAGAGTTCATTTTCTTCACTGTAACTGGTACAGTGCTATGGTTTTTTGATTTCATATGAGAATAACGATGACAACACACTGTTGTTTTGGTTGTTGCTAAGTACTTTACCCTAAGCCAAGGGCTTCTCAGCTTCCCAGGCTCTGCCAGTGAGGAGGTGCACAAAAAGCTGAGAGGAAGCACAGCCAGAACAGCTGATCCAAACTGGCCAAAGGGATCTTCTGTACCACAGAACATCATGTCCATTGTACGCTGAGGGAACAAGCCAGGAGGGGCCAATTACAGTTTGGGGACAGGCTGGGGTGAGCAGCTGTACTGTGCTTCACTTTGGGCTTTATTTCTCTTTCTATCCCCTTTCCATTACAATTGTATTATCATAGTTATCAATAACACTTTTTAAATTATTATTATATTTTACTTTATTTCAATTATTAAACGGTTCTTATATCAGTCAATGGATTTTACCTCCTCTCTCCCCCAGCTTCTCCCCACCCTTGACAGGGAGTAAGCAAGCATCTGTGTGGTACTTAGCTGTCAGCTAAGGTTAAACAACAACAAGGCCCTACAGGAGATTTGGCTTTTCAGTCTCTTCTGATGAAGTTAATAAATATATGAAATAAGACTGAATTGAATGTTAATGTTTACTCAGTAAAGGTGTAATTGTCCACAATGTTAAACTAGGACTTAATGTAATTTTCAGATTTAGTAGTTTAAAAAGCCTTCACCGGGACATGCACAATGCTTCTCTTCCTTGCTCAAACTTATTTGGGAAGAGGTTGCACAGTAGTTGTTCGATCTGTGACAAGTGAGGGAAAATTTTCTTTTTTTCAGGTTCCTTCTTTCTTTCCTTCTTTCTCAAGGCTATTTGTTTAGGTTCAACAGTTCCCTCCTTTAGCATGACCTGCCAGCAACTGGGCTTTCACACACACACACACCCCCAGCCTTGTTTCCTCAGCAACTTTCATTCTTTGCATAGAATTGGGCAATTTGCTCAGTTTCACCTAAAGCAGCTTCTCTACAATCAGACTGGGCAGCTTGCTCACTTTCAAGTTAGGCAACACACGCACAGAAAACAAGAACCAGTACTCTAGAGACTTCAAACTTCTGCATTTCTGATTTAATATTTTAGATACCATAACAACAACTAATGGTGAAAAAAAGAAGGCTGGAGTTAGATCTCCTCTTAGAAGCCCCATACTGCCACTCCTCCCTGTAAACAAAGAAGGTGATGAGAATTCTAGTCAGCTACCATTCCCAACCTGATGTCAGCATCTCCATTTTTGGAGCTGTAACAGCTAGTATGTGAGAAACAATACGTAGCTGTTGACAGGAGAAGTGCTATTTTCATTAACGTCATACTAGACAAAAAGCACATCATAGTTCTGCGTAAAAGGAGAATGATTCAGGTTCACCACTGGGTTCTGTCGTAATTTCCTTTTGGCTCTCATCCCTCACAAAAGCTGTGTCACTGGACATTTTTCAGTGCATTTGCAAGCAAACATAAAGATTCTCCTGAATACCATAGAAGAATTAAGACCTGCAATTTACGACTGTTTCTTGAAAATCCAAGGTTAAGGCTTAAAACTAGCTGAAACACCATTTTGTCTATACTCCTACCCCACTAAGATTCTTCAAAAAATTTAGGGTCAAGACTTCTAAATAAGGAGCTGCTCCCTCTATTTTACTTATGTTAAATCATTGAAAAGTTTTAAGCAATTAGACACTCTTGTCTACAACAGTAGCATAAACTCATATAAATATATTTATATACTTAGAAAAATATATAAATATCTATCAGAAAAATCTATTATCTGTTATCATGCTCACATTTTTTTTCTCCTAAATTTAGGTATGACCATTAGTTTATTTTTAATCCTTAGGTAGAGTGCTTCAAAGCATGGAAACAAAGGGTGTGAACCAAATAGTTTGAATACTGTTACATTCCAACGGCTTTCCAAAAGCTTGCAGCAGAATGCAGACAAGCAACATCTTGGGCCTCTCATCTTTTTTTTTACTGTTGTTACTGAAATATCAAAGCAATCAAAATTACTTCAAGGTGTTTTCATGCTCAAATTCCAAAATGTTTCTATGCAAAGCAAATAATTTCCAGCCAAAATCATGTGAGATTTAGGACTGTCAGCTTCAGGCTTAGCATCTGCTGCTGAGAACCTGATGCATTACCTTTGCAGATGCCTCTGAACTTATGCTACAAAGTGCTTTTCACTACCACAAAAAAAAAAAAAAAA
>VXBU01001111.1:64950-80813 GCA_013400315.1 Bombycilla garrulus | reverse complement strand
TCCTGGGCGCTGCGGGAGAGCGGCCGCCTAAAATGACTGCGTTCTTGTTTCTCTCCCACGTTAGTAGCGGCGCCCGGTCCTACGGGCTTGCTTTGCTTTGCAAATCGCAGAGTCGCAGAACGGGTGAGGTTGGAAGGGACGGCAGTGGGACAGCTGGTTTAACCTACCTGCTCAAGAAGGGTCATCCTAGAGCACGGGGCACAGGATCCCATCCAGGTGGTTCTTGAATATTTCCAGTGAGGGAGACTGCACAACCTCTCTGGGCAACCTGTTCCAGTGCATGGTCACCCACACAATAAAGTTTTCCCTCATGTTTACTTGGAACTTCCCCTGCATCCATTTCTGCCCATTGCCTCTTGTCCTGTTGCTTAGCACCACTGAGCAGAGCCTGGCTCCATCCTCTGGTATCTTCCTGTCAGGTACAGATAGACATTGAAGAAGTCCACACTCAATCACCTCTTCTCAAGGTTGAGTAGGCCCAGCTCCCTCAGCCTTTCCTCATAAGAGAGATGCTCCAGTTGACCATTCATCCTGGTTTCACTCCACTGGTGAGCACTGGAGGAGCTCCACATCTCTCTTGTACTGAGGAACCAAGAACTGAACACACCGCTTCTGATGCAGCCTCACCAGGGCTGAGTAGAGGAGCAGAACCAGTTCCCTCAATTTGCTGGCAATGCTCTTCCTAGTGCACCCCAAGACACCATGGGCCTTCTTGGCCACAGGGGCACTGCTGGCTCAGGGACAGCTTGTTGTCCACCAGGACCCCCAGGTCTTTCTCTGCAGAGCTGCTCTCCAGCAGGTCAATGGTAATGATAAGCTTTTACCTTAAGGAGTGGAACCTGATGTATGTCTGTATTTTTTTTTCCCTCCTTCATGTCAGTGAAGAACTTGGAAACTGACAGAAGCACTCTAGGATTAAGGATAAATTTTGGTCATAGAATAGCCAATGGTGAGGCTTTGCTTTGAGGCATTTTGGGCTGGGGGGTCATGCCCACCTATAGTTCAGCATTTTAAATCCTTTTCTGGGTCACATCTGAATTATTCAGTTTCATTTTTGATCCTGAAATCAGTAGGAATTAGAATGGTGTATAAATCACACAGCTTTTGTTCCCCAATTATCTATAAGTGAAATAATAATAATAATAACTCACTCTGGGAAGGTCTTGGGACTGTATTGCATTAAAGCTTAGTGATTAAATAACAATGGTTAATGTCTGATGAGACTGCTAATGAAAGTAACTACTCCAAAGGTAATCAGCTGAGATAAGAGTGCCCCCTGTTTACATGCTGAAGGCAAGTTCATTGTATATGTTGTACATGTGCACAACCTTCCCTTATGGACTGTGCTGGGAAGTTAAAATGCTTAAAGTTCATGTTAACTTGGTCTTACTTTTATTCATACAGGCAAAAGCATCTCTAATAAATGATCTGTTTATCTGAGCCTCGTTCGCTAATTGCTTAAATATAGGATTATTTAACAAAAACATTTCTAACCTATAAAGGTCCTGTGCATTTCAATTGGCATCTGCTTTGCTTTGGAGATAGGAGCTAAGTGCTGAGGGGCAACTAGCTAGAGTCATCAGCTGGACTTACCAAGTGATTAACTTATTCCATTCTGCCTCTTTTATGTACTTGCTTTATTCTATATGTAATTGTCTGTAAATTCATTAGTTGTAGTTCAATACTGACTTTGTTTCTGATGGGATGCTTAAGTCATTAGACTTAACTTGTCTTTAACAAGTGTCCAAACGTTGCTTTTCAGCACTAGAATATAAATTGTTTCTGTCATTGAATTAACCAAATTTAGGGAAGGGAACAGCAATAATGCTTTTTGAGTATATTAAAATGCTGCCTTCCTTTCACAGGAGGAGAAGGAATGAGATATACTCACTGGGGGAACCACAACTTAGGTCGAGTATAATTCTGATTTTCAAACTCAGTTGTGCCAAGTTTGTTTTCCTCAGCTCTGAAGAGGTGAACAAGGTAGTGGGTATAAGGCTTCTTCCAAGGTAGAGGGTTCCTCCAAGGTATTGTCTACAATTCTTCTCTCACATTTTTCTCTCTCTCTTTTTATTTTGTTTGTTTGTTTTGGTTGGTTGGTTTTGGTTTTGGTTTTTGTTTCTTGTTTCCCTCTAGTGTTTCTAGGTAGAAGAATTTCCTTGTTTTGTTTCCTTGTCAGGTTGTGGTTTCACGGAAAATTTCCTATGAGCATTTCACCTGTGGTGGAACAGTTTCAGAACAATTGCACAGGGAATTTAGAGTTATATAGATGCTCTCAAAACATTTATAAGCGTGCCTTCAGAAAGCTAGTAAAAATATATTTCAAACTCCTCCCACACTCTTAGGTGGCTTTGCTTTGAGTCTTCTCACAAGACCACATTTGATTAATTTATTCTTCCATATGGTCCTGTGATGTTACCACTTTTTATGATTTTAATAACTTTTTAAATTTGACTACAGTATAGTTTTAATGATGCAACTGTTTTTTTTTCATATTGGTGAGCTTGTATAATTGCTCTCCAATTACAGTACCTAACTAATGGATCAAATATTGTTGATTCAGGATAAAGACTTACAGATATTTAATTTGCCTGGCTCTTGGGCTCCAGTCAGGTACTTCATTCTTTGTACCTTGAACTCCAGTTTACCTTAAGACTGTTGCTGATCTTTGCAGTGAACATCTGTTCAGGTTCTGCTTTCACCTTATATTTTCAGAATAAATGTGAAATTTTATCTGAGATGAGGGCTTTTTTGTGGAAAATAAGCTTATTGTTGGGTAGCTTTGGAATCTTCTATAAGAACCATGCCCGCTGAATTAAGGAGTTGCTTCATATGCAACTGTTCATTTTCTGAACAGAGGCAAAGGGTATTGCATGAAATATTTCTCTTTCACATTTCACCAGCGTGGACATTCTAATAATGTTTTGACTTGTGTTAGGTTTGGTTATCTTGCTTGCTCAGGTGCACTTTAAGCTGTTGAAGTGAATAAACCAGCAGACACAGAACCAAGCAGATTGTGGGCCATGGAGTTCTCCCTGTGTTTCCTTAGAGAGCCATCTCAGGGCCTCAGATAGCTCAAAATATTCCCTCTGAGGTAATGTGGATATTAGCCAAGCAATGTACTTAGTCTTTGTCAGACAACAATTTTCCCAGAGATGGTTATCTCTTGGCTTGTCTGTATCAGAACAGGATGTATTCTGAGAGAACAATGGTAACAAAAAGGTAGGTACAGGGCTTGCTATCTGCAGACATCAGAAGCAAACTGGCCTACTTTTCAAAATGTTTATCCTGTAGCTCTTGCCACCTGTAAAATTGGCTGAGCAGATTTTTGGAGAAAAATCTGTGGCTGATTTTTGGAGAAATCGAAGTGCTGCAGCCAGTGAGCATTCCTCTTGGTGACTATTTTAACCTCATACTTGTGCATGGGGTGATAGATAACTCAAAGCTCAGTAAGACTATTGCCCTTTGTATTTGTGCTGGCTGTCAGGTGCTGATCTGGTTGTGTGGTTCCTGCTCTGACACATATACAGGTGTATACCTATACAAGCACAGATCCAAAACAGCTCCTTCTGTTCTCACAGAATGGAGACAAGAGTGCAAGGCCTGTATAGGCTACAGAATAGTTGCATTTACCTGGGTAGTGGGAGAGAAACTAGAATCATAGAATTGTTTGGGTTGCAAGGGACCTTAAAGATCAACTAGTTCTAGTTCTAGAGACACCTTGCATTCGACCAGGTTGCTCAGAGCCCCACTCAGTCCAGCTTTGAACAATTCCAGGGATAAGATATCTACATCTCCTTTTATATAAAATATATACTTTGCTCATTTTACAATAGTCTGCTATTTGTATAGTCTCCACAGCTGAGATGCTAAGTGTCTCAGCTGTTTCACTGTCCATTCACTTTTATATTTAACAATTCAAATACCAAAGTACAGGAGTAAAAAAAAGGAGCAAGGGTTGATGTGATCTGTCCATTAGTTTTGTCTTTGCAACAATCTTTCCCTTTCCTAACCAAGCCTGGAAATTAGGGTGCACTCTGTTTTTAGTGCATTTAATATTTTAGCTGAAACCTTTTTGTTTCATTGTGCATCATAATGATAGAAAGTAGTGCTGCAGTTCTCTTTTAAACAGCCAGGTTTTTTGTCAAATAACACGGCTGAGGTCACGCTCTAGACTGTAGGCATTAAATCAGACAGTTCATGCTTCAAGTCATGCATGGCTGCTGCTGTGTCTCACATTCTCTTTCACCACTACAAGGTCCTCCAGTGTGTTGGAGACACAGGTACCCTTCTGTTGGGGTCTAAAAAGCAGAGAGTTTTCAGAACACTGGGCCTGCGGGCCAAAGCCTAGAATTAAATACAGGGTTTAATCTAAAGCTAAAAAAAGCTTCCAAACTTAAATACTAAAAACAAAAGTATAAACTTATAATTAAAAAACTAAAAATCTCATCTCTTATCTCATCAAACAAAAAAACCTCCCACAAAACATTAAAAATAAACCAATTAACCCACACCCTTCAAAGGTATTCTGGCTGGGAACAAAAATTTAACCAAGAGAAACTTCAGGGTATTCTCTCAGAGAAGGTCAACATTACTAGAATGTGACAGTTGTTGAACCATGTAAATGTCATGGCTTTGTTCTAGCCAGAAAGAAACCGCAGGCAAGGCTGCTGGTTAGAATCTTGTGTAGACCCATTTTAAATGGTAGTTACCCAATCATAGCTGCAGGCTTAATGTGCTTTTTTTTTAAAAGACGTATTAGCTGTTCTTGATCAAACTTGGAACAACCTGAGGCTACTGTGACTTAAGTAGGAGCCAGGTCAGCTTGTGCATGATGTTCTTTGTTCTTTCTGCCCCTTGCACAAGTGTAGAAACAGATTCAAATACAGGCATCCAGCACTGAGAAGCATCTGCTGGTAAAAGCAGAGGTGAAAATGAGGGAACAGGCCAAGTTATCACAAAAATCTGATTTTGCTGGTGCTGGCACTGATGTGTGGGGGTTAATATGTGACTAACAGGAGAATTAAGAGCCTTTTGAAGAGAATAAAGTAACACAATGGCTATGATCCTTCATAATGGGCATGGATATGTTATATGTAATTATGTATTACTTGTGCTTGCATATATACTAACTTTTCATGTCATAGATATGCCTGCCTGTAGTAACTCCTCAAAGCCCTAACCTGGGCTATTTAGTAAGCTTTTTATGGCTTCTCTCAGTTACTTTCTACAGGTTTCTCTCAGTTACTTTCTAATCTTAGTTTGGCCTTTTGCCCTTAAAAATTCTGTTATTTCACTTAACACTGACTGATATTTGATCAGTCAGTTAAGTCTTGACTGTATGAAAAAGGTAGAGCTGAAAATTCCCACCAGCATTCCCAAAGGTAGTGGCTGGAACATGTAACAGGAACAGTGGAAATAATTAACCAGAACTACCCACAGTAGGATCCAAGGTACACAGAATTGCACTCATTGTTCTGTTGTCTTGGTATGAGCTGCTGTGCCTGCTTTCCTCACACTGATAGTTCTCCAGGCTTGGAGATTCAATTACTCTGATTCCTTGGCCTGAATCCTACTTCTAATGGAAGTAAGCAACTGACTGATGTCTGATTTCAGGTACCCTGTAGTGTACCTGATATTGTGGAATTAAGCTGTCTTGTCTTCTAGTCTATTTCTGGAAAAATAACTGGGAGGAACTTCTGAGCAAATTCTCACAGATGCTTTTTGTGAAGCACTTCCTAGAGAGAGCTTCTCAGTGTTGTTAAAATGAGAACAGGCTGGTTGCACAGGTGAGACTGCATTAAAAATGCAGAAATGAAATTAAGAACTCTGGTTTACAAGGAATCCTACCTGCATAATTTGAAAAATATTATCCCTGATTTTGGTCAGTGGCTGCAACAATTTATTCTTTGCAATAAATAAACTAATATAATTAACACACTATTTAGAGGGTAGTGGTGTTCTGATGTTCACTGTCTGCCCTACTGATGTTCTTGTAATACTTAAAAAATCACCCATTGAAGTAACTTTTAATAAAGTTTGTGGAAGCTTGATACTGCTAGTTTACATTTGACTTCCTTGGGGGCAGGGGTTGTGTACCTGTTGGGCTCTAGCAGCCTAAAGAGCTGCATAGTGAGCAGGGAACTGGTTGTTGTCAGTCCTTACATCCCTAACCTTGCTTTCTGGGCATCCTCACACTCTGAAACTCCTGCCTATTGTAAAATGTGGGTTGCATATCTGTGTATAACCAAAATAAATACTGCATTTTTTCCTAAAGGTGCTGAAAAGAATACAGAAAACTTGACAGCTTGAGAGAGACTTTCCATAAGACTTCTGTCCATGAGTCTATGAGTTAAGGTTTAACCATAAAATGTACAAGTGAAGAACCCACTGCTGCTATCTGATTCCACAGATCAATGCAAACAGGTAAAAAGGGTGAAACCAGGAATAGAAACAAGCAAACACCATGCCATGCAGTTGCTGCTTTAGGCTGTTGCCTGCTTTCCTTCTGGCTCTATGTGTTGTCAAAGATGGGTCATAGTGACCAGTCAGTTTATAGGCAAAAGGTTTATGAGAACTTGCCTATTCTTTCATCATGTTTTCCTTATCATGTATCATTAATTTATGTTTTGGATGAAAGGCAAAACTGTAAATATCCTGGAAAAGTACCACTGTATGTTTATTCTCAAGCATTAGTTGGCATCAGTGCTTATGCTGGTATTTCCTAATAGCTCATTTGAAATTCAGGTTTTGAAGAACCACAAAGATTGTACAATGCAGGCTATGTATAACTTGGGTGGGAAAATGTTCTGGATATCTTAATATTTTTGACTAATTCTGAAACCGAGTTTCAACAGAGCAAATTGCTTAAAATGAATCCTGAGTCAAATGGGGAAAAGGGGAACTTATTGTCAGCACTAATAGAATGAAATAATTCTTATGCAGTTCAGCAGCCAAATTATTCTCTATTTTCCTTGGTTTTGTTAATCTTTCAGATGGGAACAAGCAAGAGAAAACTTGACGGATTAAGAACTTCTGAGATGTGGGGAACATAAACTTGATAAAATAGATTATTTCATATGGAAAGGACCTACAACAAGCATCTAATCCAACTGCCTGACCAATTCATGGCCAGCCAAGTTAAAGCCTGGTATTAGGGACATTGTCCAAATGCCTCTTAAATACTGTCAGGTTTGAGGCATTGACCATCTCTCTGGGAAGTTTGTTCCAGTGTTTGACCATTCTCTCAGCCAAATGATGCTTCCTAATATCCAGACTAAACCTTGCCTGGTGCAGCTTTGAACCATTCCCACGTGTCCTGTCCCTGGATACCAGGGAGAAGAGCTCAGCACCTCTTTGTCCATTGACCAGCTGGTGATGCTGTTGTTGTTGTTTGATGCATCCCAAGATGCCAGGGCACACTGCTGGCTCTCACTGAACCTGCTGGCAATCAGATCCATCTGCAGGCTGCATTCCAGCCATTCTCCCAATATATACTTGTGTCTGATGTTATTCCATCCTAGATGCAGAATCTGGCATTTCAACTTGGAAAATTTCATCCCATTAATTGTAGCCCAATGCTCCGATCTATGTAAATCCCTCTTGTTCCTCAAGAGTCAGCAACACCTCTCAGTTTGGTACCATCAGCAAACTTGTTAATGGTGTATGGAACTCCTGCATCCAGATCGTTGATAAATATACTGAACAGAACAGGCTCTGGAATTGAACCACAAGGAATACCAATAGTATTCCTCAACTGGTGCCTGTTGCATGTAGCTCCATTCACTAGAGCCCTTTGAGCTCTGTCCTTCAGCCAGTTTTTCACCCAGAGCACCTTGAACCTCCTCATCCCACAGCTGTGCAACTTGTCCAGAAGGATGCTCTGAGGGACAGCATCAAAAGCCTTACTAAAATCCAGAAAATGTGGCCAGCAGGACCAGGGCACTGATTGTCCCCCTGTACTCAGCACTGGTGATGTTATTACCTTCAGACCCTGCATTCAGTTTTGGGCTCCTCACTACAAGAACATTGAGGTGCTGCAGCACATCCAGAGAAAGGCAACGGAGCTGGTGAAGGGTCTGGAGTACAAGTCCTATGAGGAACAGCTGAGGGAGCTGGGGTTGGTTAGCCTGGAGAAAAGGAAGCTCAGAGGAGACCTTATTGCTCTCACAAGTACCTGAAAGAAGGTTGTAGTGAGGTGGGGATTGGTCTCTTTCCTCTGGTAACAAGCAATAGGACAAGAGGAGATGGCCTCAGGTTGTGCCAGGAGAGGTTTCAAATGGATATGAAGAAAAGCTGCTTCACTGAAAGGGTGGTCAGGCACTGGACTACCATCCCTAAAGATGTGTGGATGTGGCATTTAGGGACATGGTTTAGTGATGGACTTGTCAGTGATGGCTTAACAGTTGGGCTTGATGGTCTTTGAGTTTTTTCCCAAGCTAAATGATTCTATGATTCTATTATTTTGCTGGGATTTTTAATCACATGATATTGCTTTTTTGTGCTGGGGAGGGGTTGAGGTGGCGTGAGAAGACTTCCAAAGAAGCTATTAAATAAGGATATTAGATACTTAATGAGATATCACTATATAGGCAAGATTTTTTTACTGAATAAGAACAATCTCTTTCCTACAAGTGCATTTTTTCTCCCTTCAATCTGGTCGTTTAACTTCCTCAGTAAATACAAGTGGGTTTGTGCTGCCAGTTCATAGACTTAAAATCTTTTTCAAAAGCCTGGATTAAATGTTATTTGATATTGCTATAAAAGCTACTCAGTGAAACCTCTAATTTGAACACAACTTTATGTAAGTTTTAGAATTCCAATAGTGTCTCTCAAAAGTTTCTGTTTTGAGAATTCTGTTGGACAAACCTAAGCCAAATGACAACATGCCTTCCTAAGTATCAGACCAAATCATCCTATTGCCCTGAAGACTAAAAGTGGAAAATGACCATGTGATGTGCATCCAGTAAATATACCAGTGTAAACCACTCTGTAATGCAGTTTAACCCAGGGTACCATGGTTATGCTGTTTAATTGGGCTTATTTTCATGTTCTTCTGGTTTCAGTTGTGATTGCTGAGGACGTTACTATCCCTAGCTGCTTCCCCATCTCCCTTCATGGGAGGTGTTTTTTTCCCTTTTATCTCAGCTCTTAGGAATCCAACCTAGTTTCAGAGATAAATGAGAGAGAATCTAGCACTAAATGCTGGAATAGGTGTGTGTTGTTTTTCGGTTTGTGTTTTTGTTGGTTGGTTCTCTTATTTTTTTGTTTTGTTTTGGGGTTTTTTTGTTTGTTTTTGGTTTTTGGTTTTTTTTGTAGGAAGCAATCCCTCCTTCCAAACGTCTGCTTCTCTAAGCAACACAGGCTTGCACACAGATGGCCTGAGATACTGAAAGCATTCAGTTGCGCCGAAAATAAAGATCAACATCAGGAAATATGTTATAAACTGCAGAAGTCTATGATGAAAAACTTTCTTAAATTTTTTTTCCACTTAAATAACTTTCTTGGAACAGAGTACATTTTCTTCTTAGTAACCGGTACAGTGCTGTGGTTTTTGGATTCAGTATGAGAACAGTGTTGACAACACACTGATGATTTGGTTGTTACTCAGTAGTGCTTACTCTAAGCTGAGGGCTTCTTGATTTTCCATGCTCTGCCATGAGGAGCTGTATAAAAAGGTGGGAGTATGGCCAGGACAGGTGATCCAAATTGGTCAAAGGAATATTCCATCCCATAGAACATCATGCCCAATATTTAAACTGGAGGAGTTACCTGGAAGGAAGCTGATTGCTTCTCTGATGGCACACTGTGCATCACTTCTTCTCTCGGATTTTACTTCTCTCTTTTCCTCCTATTATATTATTAACTTTTTTTTTTCAGTTATTGAAATATTCTTATCTCAATGCACAAGACTTACCTTTTCTTTCCAGTTCTCCTCCTTACCATGATGGAGGTTGAGGGGAGTGACCATACAGCTGCATGGTATTTAATTTGTGGCTGGGATTAAACCACAATAATAACTGGTTTTATCTCCACTGGAATGTACAGGAGAATCCTGATACATGGTTCTTGAAACCTTTCCTTAAAGCATTTGTTCTGAAAGCTAGGTACCTTCTGCTGCTCCACTCATGTCTAATGGGTAACTTGATGTCTGACCTAACAACTGATTTAAATGCTTATTGGACTGGGTCTGGAGATCACCTTGTGAGCACAAAGGTAGGTATGTCTTTGATTATTTCTCAGGTTAGTGATGGGATCTAAAGCTCTAATGGACAAACTCTGGAGAACTCAGTTGCAGAATCTTCCTTTTCTGCAGCTGTACACCCTGCTTTATGGTACATACCTTGTTTCCTGTGTGTAGCAGCAGAAGTGCTGGTGTCTGTACCTACCCAGCTCCATTTCCTGTTAGTTCAGTAGCAGAACCCACCCCTTATTTGCCTAGTGGATAGTGAGTTGCAGCTCTTAGGGCATGAGCACAGTCGCCTGCAGAAAGTAGAGGAAATTAGATTTTTGGTAAAAGAGCTTGACTTATTGCACCACTGGAAAGAACAGGTCTGTGCAAACTAAACAAGCAGGGTGTGGTCCTTTTCTGTCTGCTCAATGAAATAATCTTGTGAGGGCTTGCACTAACTGTGTAAGATATTGGTATTAAATTTGGGTGAAAAGAGTGTGGTCAAACATCTTTATTCATCAGAAAGAGACCAAACTAACATGATTAAATTTCTTTTAGTCCCCCTTTTTTTGCAGTTGTAAATGTCTTGAAGTATTTATTAGGAAAAGAGAATGCAGCTCTGTTTTCATGAAAATAAATGTATTTTTCTTTGCCCTAGTTTAACAAAACACTGAAGCACAGACTTGAATCCTTTGGGAATTACTTAAGGGCTCAGAGCTGTAAATCCCATGATTGAGGATTTAGGAGTAGATTAGATAACCACAAGAGGTCATAGTTGCTTCACAGATATAAGAGAGGAGGTCATACTTGAAAATCTTTTCTCTTTAGAGGAAAGCTGCCAGAAAAAGAAGGTTGCTCTTAGTTCATGGGAAAAAAAAAAAAGAGCTTGACATGTGAATTTCCAATGTGAAATGCATGTGAAAGTAGGCATGACACAAGAGAAAAGAACAGTTTGTTAATGGGAAGAGAGTTCAAATTCTGCTTTGTACTGGGCTACTTGTAGAATTTTTAAAGTGGTTCTCAGCTTGCTGAAGACAATCCTTTTGTAAATCCATCTATTCTGTAAGATTAGCCAAATAATTAATTTGATCCTGGCTATTTCAAATGGTATTTTGAAGATCGATTTGATATCTCATCTGGTTGTCATACTTCCTGCATTCTAAAGCAGTTGCCTTCTGAGGCAACTGCTTTAGCAATCTAGTATGTGTAGTAAAAGTAGCCATTTTCACCGTCATTTCACTGTTAATATTTCTGTTGTTTCCATATCTTGTGAATAGATCATACGAATAAATGTTTATTGTATTTTATTTTAAATCTGCTTGCAATACATATTTAAACTCCAAATGTGGAGTGGCAAAATACCAGAATCACTTTCTGACTAAGTGTACAGCTCCTGCTAGGGTCAGATCATGCTTGTGGTCTTCAATATATTCAGAGTGCTTGATTTCAGACTTAGGCATGATTGCATGTACCCGTGTCTGATTTACTAGCAAGAGTAAAGTATTGCCAGTGGTTCACAGCAGCCAAAAAATACAACATTGTCTATCCCCAACAAACCTTGTTGATGAAGTACTGGCAGAAGAGGGTGAGGAAGAAAATAGAGAAAAAAATAATAAAAAGGAAGGAAATAAAAAGAAAGGCATTTCGTTGACACTGACATTTTTGGAAACATCACATATGTTGACACTTTCTGTGGTTTCCTGTGTCATCACCTGCAAGTGGCAGTTGAGTCTTCTGAATGGTGGATGCTCCCTCCTAAGGGGAAGACACTCCCTGACTTTTTACCCACAAACCAGATGCAAAGCAGTGACCTCTGATCCTCAGTGCTTCATTATCAAAACCCTCAGCTTCCCTCTTCCGTGTCGTTCAGAAACTGGTAGTCTTCTTTACTGCTGAGGGGGAGAAGTGAACACAAACTTCCCATCCTGGAAGTCTTGGCAGTTCCTGCATTTTCAGTGTAACTCAGCCAGCAGTAATTGTTCTTCTTGTTGATGCAGACACCTAGGAAAATGTGTTTCTGTTTCTCTGCAGCTCTGTCACTAGAAAAGAGCTAGCAAAGGACCTACATGTGCTACATTTTTAACCTCCTTGTGGATTCATATTGATGGTTGGTAGGTGCTTGGAAACGCAGACGTGTTCTCATGTTTAGGACTTAAATTCAAAGAAGCAGATGCCTGGGAATCCGTCAGTGTACAGAAGCAAATATTTCCCTAGAAGTGCAGAGTCCTCTTGTTTAAGAGGTGCCAGTTCACATGCAGAGCTCCTGTGCCACAGAGCCATGTACCACACCCCCGTGCAGCACAGTGATCTCCCCAGTGCACTCAAGGTAAAGCTGCAGTAGATAAGGTGCCGTGCTGTGTGTGACAGCAGGATTGTGTTCCATTGCCTATAACAGAGGGAGCTTGTCCCTGGTTCTAACAAAACTACAGTATGTGTTTTCATATGTATTGATTTGATTTTTTTTCTTTTTCCTTATTAGCCCACTTGCATGGAGCTGCCAGAGGAGCTGTGTCAGCAGGCAGACATGCAGAAACTGAGAAGGGAGAAAGCAATAGAAAACTGCAGACTGAATGAGGATGGTCTTTTGATCAAACCCGCCATGAACTTTCATAGAGAGAAACAATCCACGGAAGGATAGAAACTATAGATAGGATGGGGATTGCTTTCCCATGAAAAAAGGCAGGGTTTCAAACCACATCCTTCAACAGTCAAGGATATACTTTGTCAAAGCAGAGCTTGAAAATAAAATTCATGTCGTAATCTGTGGGAAGACCTTAAAATGACCTCAAGTGGACTGTATGAATTTAATTTCTGACACAGGTGATTTGATGAGGTTAGATTGGCTGTTTGGAGACATCCAAATGAAAAAAATGGGCTAGTCCCCTTGCAGAGGTGTCAAACAAGAACTCCTGACTTTACAATGACAGGTAATTCAACATTCCATTGTTGAATGGAAATAATGATGGTCTGTCTTTTGGAGGAAATTCCTGCTGTTGCCTGACTGTTCTTCTCTAGGTCTATTTCTGAGATCCATTTTTTCCAAGAGCTGTTTTGGATTTTAAAAAAGTGACTTTTTCTTTGTTAACAGACCACTTTCTTAACTGCATTGGTTCTTTTGTTACCTGTTGCAGATATGTAAAATTCTCTTTAGAGGAGCTTCCTGCTGGAAGTTGCAGACCACCACTACTGTTGTTTGCCAGTGCTGCTGCATCCAACTCATGTGGATAAAGCTGTAAACACCCCTGTGCTGTGTGGTGTGTGTAAAAATCAGTTTAGAAGATGTAGTGCAGCTCCTCCCCAAGCAAAATAAGGCAAAACTACTGCTCTACCACAGNTGGTGTGTGTAAAAATCAGTTTAGGAGATGTAGAGCAGCCCCTCCCCAAGCAAACTACTGCTCTACCACAAGGAAAAATTAATGTAGGCCGTGCCTCAGTCTGGGAACAAATTTTCTGATGTATCAGTGAACACTGATGAATGTAGAATAGGGAAGAATGGAAGGAGTCAAAGGTCCCTGTGTCAACCAGTGGCAGTCCATCTGGACATCAGGCTGCAAAGGTGGGAATAATGACATCAGCTTGGAAGGGATGTGACATCTGCCTTTGAGTACATGCCACTACCTGTTTGAGTTGGTTTTCTCTGGATGTAAATTGGTGTGACTGTGTTTATGATGTATCCGCACATTTAAAATAATATTTTTAGGGGAAACACGTTGGTTTTCTGGCATGTTGGGATTTTTTATCTCTCTCCACAAAGTACTAGATTGGCAGTATTTAAATAGGTCTTTATTTGAAACTGTAAGTCAGACTTGCTCACTTGGCAAAGTGACAGAAAAACTGCCAAGGTTTTCTCATTGTAATTTAACTGAATGAGGATCTGTCTAAGCAGTTATGGGTTATCACAGACCAGTGGGGTACAGTGTGGAACACGCAGGCTCTTCTGTCAGAGAGATCAAGAGCACTTAGGTTATAGTTCCACAACCAAAATCATCTGGGTCCATCCAGTCCTATCACCAGAGAGAAAACGGTATGATATATCGGGTAAGGGCAAGGAGGGAGGAAGGAGGAGCTGAGAGATGAAGGCATCAAGCCTGGGATACAGAGGAGTGGTACGGAATATCTCTACAGGATACAAAGTAATTGCTGAGGCAAATCCCTTCTTGCTAAGGGACTGAGCTGCTTTCTCAGCCTCTTCCAAGGACTAAATCTCTGACTAGACCAGCATTATCATGGAGTAAGGATTTCCAGAGAGGGACTCCACAGTCTAATTGCACCTGTGCCAGTATAACAATCTAAGTAGCAAAACTTGCTTGGGTAAATAGAAGTACTGCTTTCCCTTTGGTTCTCTTTTGGGAATGGCATAAAGAAAAGAAATATATTGGAGTGGAATCATCACTCACTGATGCACAAGACTGAAAATTACTATTTTCTTAATGAAGAAAAAAGGGGTTATTTTTTTAATGGTCCATCAGCCAGTGATGCTGTCTGTTTGTCCAGGTGTGGTAATAACATGTAACCAAATCATGCAGGCTTCCTAAACAACAATTCCAGGCTGTATTTAGTGATACAATTAGAATCACTAGTTAAGGACAACTCTCGTGAAGTTTTACTGGAGCAGTAACAATAGTCTGATTTTTATAACCTAGCAACTGTGTGTGGTTGTTTAAGCCCAGCTGGCAACTAAGCACCATGAAGCTGCTCCCTCCCACCCTGCTCCAGTGGAAAGGAGCAGAGAATCAAAAGTAAAACTCGTAGTTTAAGAGCAGTTTAATAATTGAAAACAAAGTAAAATATAGTAATACAGTAAAAAGTAAGAATGATCAGAAGAGAAAGAAAAACGACTGATGCACAACAAAATTGCTCACCCGATGCTGACCAATGCCAGAGTCCCTTCCTGAATCCAGATGGGCCTCACTTCCAGGTAGCTCCCCACAGTTATACTGTGGTATGGAATATCCCTCTGGTCAGTTCAGCTCAGCTGTCCTGGCTGTGCACCCTCCTAAGATTTCTTTCCTTCTCAGTGGCAGAAGACAAGACACAATAAAAAGTCCTTGACTCGGGATAAACACGACTTAGCAAAACTCAGAATATCAGTTTTTTATTCAGCACCGTCCCAGCTACTGAGAAATTAAGTCCATCCCGGCCAAAACCAGGGCACAGGTACCTACTGAGCGCTGGAGTGACACGGCTCAGTAATGAAATACAGACTTTTATCGCTATGCAGTAGGTGATGTGGATTAATCATCCACTTAAGGATTTGATCTAAGTGTACTAGCTAATGGGTTTTGGGAGGCAGCGGTGCTGAACAGCTAATGGCAAAGCATCTTCACAATTAACCTTCAGGCCTATTTCGTCCAGAGCTCCTCTAATGCAACTCTTAGCGCATGACAAGGCGAAAGCGGTAGGGCGCACGTAGCCTCAACAAATGCCCCCACGTTTTAACCCCGGCGGCGCCCCCGCTCCGGCGCCGCCAGCCCCTCACCGCTCTCCCCAGCTGCGGGGTCTGCTAGGCCGGCACAAGGTTCCCGGCAGCCGCGGGCGGCCTCCGCGACACGCACCCCGTCTGTCCCGTGCCCCCGCCCGCCCCGGGCCCGGCGGCGACAGCGACAGATCCGCGGGGAGCAGAGCGGCCCGGGCGCACCCCGCGCCCCCGCGGCGCCTCAAGGGCGAGCGCGCGTCACTTCCGGGACGCACC